>ML777556.1:552467-568048 GCA_009831015.1 Picea engelmannii | reverse complement strand
GGAAGTATCACAAACATACATGTTTCATAAATTTTGCATCATGTTTGGCATTCTACATGTTTTTTTTTAAATATATATATATTTTTATATATATATATAAAAACGCTCCGGAGACGCTTCGCTCCCGACCATTTTTTGAAAAATGCGCTCCCGCGCTCCCGCTTCCCGCTCCCGCTCCCGCTTCGCTCCCACGCTTCGGCAACATTGTGCTCTACCAATAGGCACTTTTGTCGCAGTTGTTCGGTCAAATTGTCCACAGACCATTGATTGGCAGTGGCAAAAGCACCTAACGAACCTGCAACTTCCTTTGCAAATTCTGGATCATCTCGATCATTCCCATCATACACCATTCTCTGCCTTTTAATTATCACTCCATCTTTCTGGTGTGATTCCCTTTTCACGATGGCTTTCCGTTTCTTACTAAAAAAGAAATCCGAAGGAGGCATCTCTTCGGGCGAGATTGGGGTAAGATCACCTACAAAAACAATTTCGGAATTAGGATTTCCGAAGCTGGATTGTAGAGGGGTTAGCGATGTAATGGAAGTAGCAATCTTTGTGGACTGTTGTTGCTCGGTTGTATTTGAGGTGACAGCAGGAGTGATTGGTGTCGAAGGATGCACATCTTGTCCCTGCTTTAGGAAAGCTTTGAGTTGAGCTAGTGCATGGGGGCTTAGCTGGCCAGACAATGATGCTTTTAATTCCTGTGTTAACCCCTACGAGTTCTTCGGTGTTCCCTCAACTTTGTGCTTACCAGAGTGACTTGATTCAGAACCTGTAGGCATGGCCTCCTGTGAAGGGGGAGTGGCTATTGACTCTCCTTGTACTACCTTTGGCAGACTGGTTCATCTGTGCTTTTGAAAGCTGAGAAAACCAGCTTGTTGATCCGGGGGCAGGGTTTGGAATCTGGCCTGAACCTCCTCATAAGATCTAACTCCCCTGAATATTTCGTCAGACGGGGAGTTTTTGTGCATATACCACTTCATGTTGAACTGGGCTAGGTGATTTTCCACTATCTTACGTGGATCGTGTCTCTTGAACTCGATGTCAACCAATTTGACATCCTCCAGGGCCGCAACCTCAACTTTGGAGTGACCGAAATCCAATAATGAAAACATGCCAACCTGAATAGGGAAAGTCGGCCAAACCTTTTTCTGTGTTGCCTTCAACTCCTTGTTGATGCCTCATGTCACTGTCTGGTACGCTACTTCTCTACACACCAGCCTGTCGGGTAAAAATCGTGGGAGAGCATGAGGAGGAACCGAGCAACCAAAAACCATGATGTAGGAGAAATTCTCCTCGATGAACCAATCTGCGAGCTTTCCCAGGTTTCCCATAATCTTGTCTAAAATCCGGGGAGGTGGGTGACCATACAAGGCTATATGACCAGGAACTACAACATTGTGACAGATTTCATAAAAGAAATCCTTGGCTTTCTCTTCCCATAGCTTGGAATGATAGAATGAATGGATTCAGAACTGGCCGAAGTCCAATTCCAGTTCATCAAGGGGAAAGGTGTCATGAAACAGATGGCGTCCATGATATATGTTGACATGTAAAAGGGGGCCGGCTGTCCTTTTGATTTCGCGGTTTTATATTCAGCAATTCCCTTGGCCAGGTTATCTGACAGCATTTTGGCCCAATTGAAAGTGAAACCCTCGGCTACCTCGTTCATGATGGATACCCATTCCACCGAGAAATGCGTAGGGCTCTTCTTCCCGAACAATCGACAGAGCATCATGGCTACATATACCATATGAGCATCCAAAGACGTTGTGGCATATATACCATGAGCATCGGTTCTGAATTTCTCAGGGTGCCCCCACCAGGACCTGATTATATCGTGACAACAATTGGCGTATTGGACGCATTCCTTTTGCTCAAACTCCAGAATGAATGCAGCATTCTAAGTATATTTAGGATTAGGAGAGAGTTTATACATTACTTGCAAATGTTCCGATCAGAAAGAGTCGATGGCAACTTGCTGATGGATCATGATGCTCCTGGTCTGGACGTCAACATGTTCCAAGGCCCAGCTTATCATGTCGTTATAAGGCATGAGGCTCAGTCGTGCAGCTATCTTGTGCAACTCCAACTGCGCTATGTGTCTAAGCTTAGCTTTAAAAGAGTCATCTTCTTCCTTGTTGGAGTCCTCTGGACAATTGATGATTTCACGTTCCAGAATATCGAAAACCTGTGTCCAAGTTTTAACGATGTATGTGGCTCGTGGAGTGGTGTTAGACAGAATGTCTGCATTTGGGTTTTAATCTTCTCCGGCCGCATCAAGCTTTTTCGTCATTTTCCGTGGTGCCATAATCTCTAAGGAAACAGAGTGAGGTTACCTGTTGCAGAGAAAATCCATGAGTTTTTCAAATAGATAAAACTTGCTAACTGCGGAAGGTGAAAATGAATTCGAAATTGAAGTGCTTTTATTCAAACAGATTTATTGATCTTCGTATAACCTCACTGACAAAGAATTTATTAACGTTAATCGAGATGTCTACCTGGCAATTCGCAATCCTCGTTTGAATCATTATCCTTAATTAGTCATAAATGCCATCAATATTTCGACGGTTCGTGTTCGGGAGTTTTAAGATGTGACAGAGTGGGAACCTCCCGAATCCTGAATCCGCGAAAGGTTAATCTCCGGATAATCGCCTTTAAAACCTTAATTAATCATGTTTAAAATGGTGCATTAACTTCAAGTGTTTCAGGAGTTCGGACTTTGGGAACTTTTGATGTATCTCGAGAAGAACTTCCCGAAACCCAAAATTGCAAAGCAATTAATTATCTAGTAATTGATTTTAAGTCTTAATTAATTGCATTTAATTTTAAGTATTTCGGAAGTTCAGACTTCAAAAATTTTAGAATACGATACAAGGGAAACGTCCGAAATCCGAACTGCGGATTCATTAATTTTCTTTTAATCATGATTAACTTAATTATTTAACGTTCAATACTTCGGCATTTTGATATTTCGGTGATTCGTGAATTCATTCTTTGTTAAATTCCCGAAGGATCATCTCCCGTAGTGACGTGGTATAGATGACGTCATTTTGGATGACGTGTCAAGAAAAGGGAGGTGCCACGTGTTACTTGGAAATGCATGAATCCTCCAGTCGAAATGTCAAAAACGGGTGGCACATGTCAACTCAAGAAAGACTCAAAAGGTACACGTGTCCTACGACTTGTGCCTTTAAAAGGTTTGGGAAAAGGTACACGTGTCCTACGACTTGTGCCTTGATCCCTCACATCACCAAGAAGACCACAGGTGAGGAGATGTTTGATGCTCTAGTCACACTATATTAGAGTGAGAACATCAATCAAAAGATGCTTTTGAGGAATAAGCTTAGAGCCACATGGATTAGTAAGACAAATACTATAGCCAAGGACTTGATGAAGATTACTCAACTCCGTGATCATCTTGCAGCAACTAGAGAGAATGTTGGGAGTGAAGAGTTAGTACCCATAGCCTTGAATAGGTTTTCATCCTCTTTGCAACTAGAGAGAATGTTGGGAGTGAAGAGTTAGTACCCATAGCCTTGAATAGGTTTTCATCCTCTTTGCAACCTTTTGTCCAGGGTGTTTGTGCCTAAGATAATCTTCCCACCTTTGGGAAGCTATGGGATGATTTCATCCAGAAAGAGATGAGATTGGAGACTGTTGCAGGTATATGGGAGGACGCAAAAAATCTATCCCTCATAATCAGGATGAGGAAGGGAAGTAAGCAAGGAGGACTGGAGAACGGTTAGAAAGGAAAGAAAGAGGATTTGAGTTCCTCGAATCAAGACAAGGATTTGAGACACATCAAGTGTTTCAAGTGACAAAAGCTTAGCCACTATGCTTCTCAATGTCCTGAGAAGAAGAAGAAGGGAAAACCACAGCAGCAAAAGCAGTTTGTGAGGAATGTAGAAGCCTCTCCTGAAGTGGATGAGCTTACATCCATGTTTGAGACAACCTTCTCCATGGTCTCATGCCTTTGATCTAACACCATGTCTGTTGTTAAATGGTATGTGGACAATGGAGCATCAAGACATATGACCTTTAACAAGAAGGCTTTCAGTAGACTTCATAAGCAAGAGGCAAACATACAAGTGGAACTCGGTGATGATGCTGTGTAAACAGTAGAAGGAATGGTATCCATCTCCTTCCACATGGCCTTAGGCGATTTTCAGCTCGGTGATGTTTTATATATATCTGGTTTGACTAAGAAACTAGTTTAAGTTTAAATTATGATAGACCTAGGATGTATTGTTGAGTTTGATGATCAACAACTCATCATCCAAAGGAGATGCCCAAATCCCAATCAAGTTTTTGCAAAAGTTTTGGCACAAGAGGCTGGGTCACTTGCAATATGAAGCATTGTCAATCTGGAAGAACATGGTGCAGTGTTTTCCAAATTTCAAATTGAGAAGGCAAGGGTGTGCAAGGGTTGAGCACTCGGAAAGCATGCCAAGACTGCTTTCCCAAGATTCTTGCCCTAATAAATTATTAAATTTAGATGTATGTGGACCCATAACCTCAGCCTCACTATCAGGTAAAGTTTATTATGTTTAATTTATTGATGATTCCTCTTGAAAGCCCTGGATCTACTTCATGAAGACCAAGGATGAGGTCTTCGAGAAGTTTCAAGAGTTTAAGGCTTTTGTAGAAAATCAAATCATCGAGAAGATTAACTGTAAGACTATCTCTTGGGGCTTCTTTGATGGAGCATGCCAGGGGGCAAAGAATTTGTGTGGCATTGGAGGGGGCTATTTACATAAATGAAAACCATTATATTCATTAAAAAGCCAATATGGGAAGGACCACAAACTCTGCTGAATTATTGGCACTTCACTTTCTTATGAAGCTGGCTGTGAATAAAGGTATTTTACACTTACAGGTCTTCGGAGACTCCTTGATGGTCATAAAGTGGATGAATAATGAACAGGCAATCTGCTGGATATCTTTGCAGGCACTAGGAGATCATCTCAAGGATTTCTCTAGCCAGTTCACAAAAATCACTTTTATACATATATACAGGGAGTTAATACTTTGGCATACTCTTTATCGAAGGAAGGAGTACAACTGAAAGCAGGCTTTCTTCATCACTTTTATACATATATACAGGGAGTTAATACTTTGGCATACTCTTTATCGAAGGAGGGAGTACAACTGAAAGCAGGCTTTCTTCATCTAAGGAATTCTTGGATGGGAATATCTCTGAATATAGGATGGAATTATAGGTTCTGTGTCTGGTTTTATGTTGGATAAAGCTCATAGTCAATATGTTCTGCTGTGTCTAATCTCACAGTGATATTTTTTGGATGACCGTATAATTTTCATAATTATGAACAATATGGGCAAAATCATATTTACATGTGTGGAGTTACAGTCTGGAAAAGTGGTTCATATATTTGGGACATTATTTTGATAGGACCTCCTATTCTGATTAAGTATTTTGAACTATTGCATAGAACGTACTCAGTAATCCTATATCGAGCCATTTACACCTAAAGAATGTACTTTTCATTCTATTTGAATAAAAAACGCAGTTTTTTTCTCTGGAAAACATATATATATAAAAGTTTGATATAAAATAAAATTTTTAAAATTATAATAAGTTATTAAAGTGTAATGTATTAATAAACTTTAACAGTTTATAACATATTAATATATTATGTCAAAGCCTGTTAGCGTTACTGGTTTTCATGGGTCTTGTTCTGTAAGGCAACTCAGGTTCAAAACTCAACTAGCGGGAGGAGACACCTAAAATTCCAGCCATGCTAAGGGTTGGTGTGACCCAGACTGGGTGTGATCTCCAGGGGATTTTGACAGCTTAGAAACCCCTGAATCGCGGTTTCTTAGACCACAGTCTAGTCCCACAAATCATGAACAAACTAGCAAACAAAAAACATATTAATATATAATATCTTTAACATACATATTTCAAAGGTTATACTAAATGTATGTAAACTCCTTCAAAGTTATTCCGTGCTCTACGAAATATACATAGACAGTTATAACTCACTCCCCAAAAAATAAACATAGACCATTAATGACAGGTTGGAAAATAAAGAGCACGATGGAGAACATTGTCGGCCGGGATATAAGAAACAAAGTTTACAACATATCTCTGCTTCCCATTGATAACCGTGGTTGAATCGGTTTGCATAGTATAATGGTTCGCAGTATTTATCATTAAGAACCATGAGGATTTAGACGATGCATATTATATGCTACGGGGCACACAGGTATCCGCCCATCTATCATTTCGGCCAGCACAAAAATTCCAGCATCCATTTTGATTAGGGCATACATATTTATGATTTAATCCATCCAGAGCATAACCATATATCCATACCAAGCTTACATTCGACAACCCTTTTCCAGAAAAATACAGTGAACAATGGTAACTCGACTTAACGTGACTTAGCATATACGGAACTGGCTGGTTCAGGCCAAAATGGCTAGATCCGTACAGAGCCGATATTTTCCAGTCTAAAACCCCGATTTCACTCGAAAAAGGTCCAACGACCAACCGGTTCGGCCGATACCATATACAATTGTATAAGTCATTTATATATGCATATATGTGCTATATACAAAAACGTCCATATTTGGCCATATATATAGAAATTACAATCAATGTACCATTCATTGTATTCATTTTTGTGTCAAACTTGTATTCTATGACATCTTTTCGCCATAGGAATCTAGGCGAAAAAATTCAACAATTACACTATTGATTTTAGCCCCTTACATTTCATTTTTGTTACCTTGAATCATTTGCAGACCTAAAACTAAAACGTTGCAAACAATTGCAGACCTAAACTAGCATGCTTGATGTTTGCAGACATAAACCTAACCTGTTGCGAACGATTGCATACCTAACTAAAAAAAATTCTAAAAACATGTTGGATTCTTGCACTATTCGAACCAGATGTTTGGTTCCTTAAGTTTTTCTTAAAAAACAACAGAAGATTGGAAAACATGGGAAGAAAACACAAAGGAGAAAACCATTTTCTTCCAGATAAGCTGCAAGAGGTTTACCAGGTTGGTGAAAGAGGGGATTTTCTTAGACCCCACTAGGGTTCAAATCTCTAAAAAGTGGTCAGCTCGCCTTTGCAAGGGTTGCCTAAGGTGGTAGAACCATCATGGTCGTTAAGTCGGGCTAGGTGGCATCACATCCCTACAGATTAAAAACCGCAAATGGTGTCCCACCTTCGGGTGATGTCCTTAGGTTTCCCGGATTATGGATCTCGGATGACTCCTCTAGAAGCATTCTTGATTCCATTTTCTTCTGATTGGTCTCCTTTTGATTGTTCTTCAACGGAACCATTTTCTTCCTGCCATTCTTCAACTCATGTGACTTCCAGTTCTTCAACTCCCAGTTCTTCAACTCTTTCTCATCTTACATTGCCTCGTTTGAGTGGTTCATCAATGGAGGGTTTCAAAGCAATCACCGATCAGTCACACTTATTATTGCATCCTTGCATAACAAAACAGTTTTAAACGATCAGGGTTTTCATCATTCACACTTTATTTTTTCACAATGGTCGCTTATTTATTTTAAGTCTGAATTTAGGCTCAAGTCTAAAGTTACATTGACAAGTCATTTTATGTCACAACTATTGTGACATCTACAACTGAATGGCAGGAGGTGAGTGATGCTTGTGTTACAACTTTTGTAACTCAGATATGTGAACAAGTGGAATGTTAGAGAAAGGTTATATCAAGTGGTCTACACGCTTTCCAATTAATGAGAGATAGATGGTTTATTTATAGGTTATATTTTTCATTTTCAGATGGATTATAGCCTAGATACTTCAATTTTGTCGATATTTCAAAATTGTCCAAAAATTTGAAAAACATTGCCTGTTTTCCGATATGTGAGATGTACACTCCCTTATTTCAGCCATATTTGGTTTTTTCGAATACGAATTTTTTACATACCATACTGTATCCGTACACATATATGTTAACAATGATTTTATTCACAAAAATTAATCCAACTACACCAAAATCATTTATATGTCTAGACTCTAATACATGGAATGACAAAAGGGAGCTTTTTTTAATGGAGGAAATTTTTTCCAAAGAAACTTTTTTGATTAGATATCAAAAGTAAAAGTTACAAAAGAGGGGAGAAACCCCAGTTTAAACAAAAACGGAAAGAACCCTAACTTGAGACCTGAGTTACCAGTAAGAGGGTACTTAGTCCCTTGTTAAATGAAAGTGACCTTGTACAATCATTGAAATTTAATACCCATGACACACATAATTACAAAACTATGAACTTACATACAAAATAGTTTGTATACAGAGTTTACTTGCGTAATAAATATGTTTTTAAGCACATCAATTTTGATAAATAAAATATCATGAAAAAGAAAAATGGTGAATTTTTAAACTAATATCCCTTTTGATCATTTTTTTCTTTTAAGGGGAAATTTCTTATTCCAAATTAACCAATTAAAAAACACATTAACTGTATAATAAGTAATAACATATCCAGAAATTTAAAGAGCAAGTGGAAACAAATGCTCATGTGGGATATGCTTGCAATTAGAACATCTTCAGAAATTGCAAAGGAGCGCCTTTTGCTTAAAATGGCAACTTTAAGTTTGTGCATATGGAAGCACTACTCATTGAAAGGTAAGATCAAAAATAGCCAACCATCAACAATTTTGCTAAACATGCATAGCTTAAACCACTTCCTGAAGATATTTAACCTTGTATACCATCAAGAAGTTGTGAAAATTGGTCAACAGACAATTTGAAAGATCTCATTACTAACGTCCATAACAAATATTATGGATCATAAAACCTTGATGAGAAATTCATATAGTAGGGTATGGTAGATTTCTCATACTTGATGGCAAATGAAGAAAATTTCCATCCAGTTTTTTTATTAGACAAAAATGTAAGACAAAAATTGTGGTAATCAATCTCTCAGGTCATTCACCCATTATTTCCCAAACCAATTACTATGAAGGCAAGTAAATATGATTAGAAAAATCATGTTTATGTCATGAAATTGATCACTTCAAAGTCAAACAAAGCATCTTGAATGAAGTACCCCATTTTTTGTTGCAATTCCAGGGAAATGATGAAAAGAAGAACCAATAGAATCTTGCCCAAGTAAAAATAACAGTCACCTTTTGTGGGTCCTTAATAACACAGTGTCGACCACTAAACATTGCAGCTAGCATTGAATTTGGATCACGTTGAATCAATGTGCGAATTGTAGTAGTAAATTTCATCCCACCTACAAAACTGAAAAATTATTCATTTGAAAAAAGACATTTTACTTTTTTATATAAGTAGATAATACTCATCTTAGTCAAAATGAATAAAATTTTCAAGCATTCTGAAAGCAAAAATAGAAATTGAAGTATGACAAATAAGTTGTAGATTTCAAGTTCCTTGGACATAGAAGAAAGACAATCCCTTTAAAACCAATCCTTGATGATTATAGCTTCATCATCTTCATAAGGAAAAGGGGGAAGAAAATAATTGCTCCAAGAGGTGCATTCCATGTCACAATATGGAGGAGATGTGTAATGCAACATAGCATCACACTGACCTGGCATAGGTCAACCACAAAAAATAAAACAAATAAATAAAAAGCATAGCATTTAAGTCAACTTAATACGTTGATAATAAATAAATATTAAATATATATATAACAGCCTAGATCCATCTTAACCCCAAATCTCTAAAGCATCCCAAGAGAGATCAAATACCTCAAATTGCAAATCTTTCCTCAAGTTTTTGCACCATCAAAAAGGTTGGTACCTCGAGGGATTCAATCCCTCTCGGCACTTGATAAACGCATAGCATTTAAGTCAACTTAATACGTTGATAATAGATAAATATGAAATATATATATAACAGCCTAGATATATATTAACCTCAAATCTCTCATCCCAAGAGAGATCAAATACCTCAAATTGCAAACCTTTCTCGAGATTTTGCACCATCAAAAAGGTTTGTACCTCAAGGAATTCAATCCCTCTCAGCAATTGATAGATCCAAGGTTAAGATGGACCTAGGCTAGTGTAAACCAAATATACCAAATTTGGAGAAAAAAATGTGTAGAATTTACTCTATTATGTTTGAACATCTTTATTAAAGAAATGATTTAAATTATTACGCAGAAACAACCAAAAATTAAAAACAAGACTAAAGAGTACATCCAGATTCAGAATCATTTCAAAAGATAGTTTGTCTGCAAATCTCTCATTGTGTTTAATGTAGAAAGCAAAAAATAATTGCTTTGACTTATTCAATTCCTCTAAGAAACAACTACATTTTGGCAACAGAAAAAATGTTTCTCATTTGCTCATCAAGCATACAGAAACTTACTCAACGTAATATAAAATAGAACTGACAGTGAGAAATAGCATTTGCCTTCAAGGCATTTTTAATGGCGCCCTCCTTGGGAACCTTAGTCTCGATGTCTTAGTGCATCCCAGAAGCATTTCAGCATACGTTTCTTTCCTCACACTTTCCATCCTTTGCAACAAAAAATTTTCCCCTACTATCCACCAATGATTGCCACATTTTGCAAACAATTTCTAGGGTTTGGATATTAGACATTAGGTGATTACTTAAGACCAACTTGATCTAATGTTCTAGTCAAGTGTTCTTTCTAGTGTGTTTCTTTAGTGTGATTTTGCACTTTTGTATCAAACGGTCACCATTCTATCTTGTGCATGGGTGACATTGTCCCGCATAGTGCCCAAACTTGTGACATGCAAAGCATTGACTTTGCTCATGTCCTTCTTGCCTTCACTCTTTGGTTTGTTTCCTCCCTTAGGACCCCTTTTGAACTTCTTCTTCTTGTTAGTAGCAAGAGCCACATTCTCCTCATCATTACCAGTAGATGAACTGCCATGCACATAACCTCTCCGAGTTTCCTCCTGAACAAAGTAATCCCAAAGACGTTCCCACTTGGGAAGATTCTCCCTAGCCACAATGCCCTCAACAAAAACAGCCCATTGTTTGGTCACCCCATTCAATGTTGTCCTCCCAAGTTCACTGTCAACAATGGCCTCCCCAACAGCACCAAGTTCATCTCTTACCTATGTCAACTTGGTAAGATATGTGACCACATTTTCAGCCTTGATCACTCTAATTATTTTCAGTTTCTCTCTTAAAACCATCTTTCGGTTCTCATTTGTACTTTGATACAACTTCATCAATGACTCCCACATCTCATAGGCATTTGTCTTCCCTGTCACATGAGGAATCAAATGGTCCTTGATGGCATCAAGGATGATTCTTTTAGCCTTGATACTCTTCTTGTTATAAGCTGCTAAAAGAGTAGCATCTGTAGGTATTGTTACTAGGTTTGTTGTGGAGTTCTCAACAATGTCCCATAACTCACTCTCCTGCAGAATCAAAATCATTCTCTCCTTCCAAGCACCAAAATTTACTGCCCCATCAAGTCTGTCCTCAACCCTTAAACCTGTAGCCATTGACCCTTCTCAGCTGAAAATAAAAAATTTCAAAATATGTCCGATGAAGTAACTTTTGTCCCACTCTCTGTATTGTTGATTTAAATCTGCACTTTTCTTCAACTCATCTCTGATACCATGTAAATTTTCAGACCCCACCCAGTTTCAAGTCTCACTGAGACAATTCATTATTAAATGCCCAAAACCCAGTTTTATGACAGCAGCAAATACTCAACATATAAACAATTCTCAGAAATGAAACATGAGGATTCTGAACATCTTTAAATGTAGAAATAAATTTCTATCAGCAGCACAATAACTCAGAAAATTATAGACACAGAGATTTTTGGTCTAACATTGACCCTGGAAAAACCCACAAGGGAAAAACCAGTGAGAGAGGGAATTTTTATTATTTTCAGAGATCAGAGAAATTCTTCTGTTACAGCAAAAATTTGACAAACTTATCTCAGAAAAAATGAGCCAAATCTCCTTCTTAAACAACCTCCAAATCAGCTCCTCGATTTTTGTGCAAGAAATTTGTACCATTGTACGGATGTCACAGCAATTAATGTTGTACAGACTGTCTAGAAAATCGTGCCCTCAAATCTGGGTTTGTTGTACAGATTTTCGAGCAATAAATGTGCCTCGATTTATGTGCCAAACTGCCTCGAAATGCGTGCACCTTCCCTGCTATACGAACTGTACTTTTATCACCTGTACGATCTCTCCAAAATTCGAACTATACGGCCTGTCTGTTAGTTGTACCCTCTGCCTCGATTTTCGTGTTGTGTCTTGCCTTGGAATGCGTACCAATGCTCAGCAACTTCCTCTCTTCTCTAGCTCGACTTCTCTTCTTCCTCTTGCTCTCCAAAAATTCATTCAACAACCAACAATGGGTGCACCCTCCTTACCCTAATCGACTCAATGAGAGGGAAGGTGAAAGGTCATCTAATCCAATGGCTAAGATTAAAATAAGATGAGTGGTGGAGATTAAATCACTTAACTCGCCCACTTTCCCTAAGTTCAAAAAGTCACCTTTTAATTTACATCTCATAAATTAAATGACTAGGGTCCACATTAAGCATTTTCCCACCCCTGGGTGCCTAGGTGATGAGAAACACTTGCCTAGGTACTTTTTAAATATTTTTAACAAGACCAAGCAACAACACAGATTACAGGGAGTGCAAAGATTGTGACTGACGTGGATGAGTTAGCATCCAAGCTCAAGACCACCTTCTCCATGATCTCTTCCTTATCTACCAACATTATGTCAAGTGTTAAGAGGTATGTGGACAGTGAAGAACCAAGATATATGACTTAGGACAAATAACTCTTCAACAAGTTTCACAAGCAAGAGAGAGGAATGAATGTGGAGTTGGGTGATGATACCACTTATCATGTGAAAGGATTGGCCTCCATTTCCTTCTAGATGCCACCAGGTGATGTTCTTGAGTTGAATGATGTTTTGTTTGCTCATGGTCTCTTTTACCACCCCATACCTAGGGGTAACTGGAGGAGATCATGTCTCGAGGCCCGCAATGGAGAACATGATCAACATGTCCATAGATGGCAGCCCAGCAACCCCCCTATTTTCCTCCCAGCACAGATCAACCAAGGCTCATCACATTCAAGTAACCAGAGTATGGGAGATTGTAAGCTATTGTCACCATGAGGTATGTTAGTCCTTCTTTCATGCAAAGTGTTTTGCTTAGTTTGTCAAGCATGTGGATGAGGATCTGTGGTCGAAGTTGGATAATGGATCACTGGTTTGGGAAATTGTGTCAGTTGCCTTGTTTCACATTGGTGGTCAACTTTTGTGCCCTAGTCTCGTATTGTCACCACCCAGGGAAAAGGGGTAATATTGGGGGGCCCTCCCAAGGGTAACTTCAGCTATGGTCCATTCTCTCATGAGAAGAGGGGTTGAAGACCCAGAGGTTGTTTCATAGCTACTATAAAAGAATAAGAAAATGATGCTAGAAAAGAAAGTGAACACAGCAAAACAGGACCATCAAAAGCCGGCCCAACTTGAGCTTTACTCTTTCAGTGATCACCCTGGTCCCAAAAAAGTAATGTTATAGCTTGAAACCCTACAAAAGGGGACCCGCAAATTTGTAAATATAAATGAAAGCATGGACTAGAAAAAGGAAAAAAGGGGTTTGGAAAAAGGTGGCATGCAAATATGGGTTATCTCAAGAGCAAGCGCACCCTCCACAAAGGCGCTCATAGAGATGGATTAACATCATAAGCCATGAAGTAAGCCCTAAACCATATCATTTTCACACTTACTCTTGGTGGGTTTTTACTTTCCCTTGTCACTCTCGAGACCTATCCCTCTACCTGGGTTATTTTATTTCTTGTCAAGCTGGCACACCTAACAGGGTTGGATGAAGACCCTCCCATACTTAAACTTGGAAACTAACATGGGGTCCTAGGCTGGTGTAATGCTTGAAGGGGATACTGACGTGAATTATCTTACATGGCTTATATCTTAAGTTGCAGCTTTTTGCATGTTTTAAGGACTAATGTTTCTTATGAACATTGGCTAACCATGTTTTATACTTTGGCTTGTTTTGGATGACCCTGACATGGTTTTTGAGGGACGTCCTGGGATTGTACCCAGGACGTTGTGCCTTTATTGCAGGACTTTGGCAAGTGTGATGGAGAGCAGTGGACCATCCAATGACTCACCACCCTCAGACAGTGGCTCTCACATTCTCAAAACCTTGGACGATGGACAAATGGGATTGGTTTGAGCAGTTCTGGTCATTATGCCACACAAATGGGTTGGAAGCCCACAGGCTGGGCAAAGCACCCCACGGTTTTTGTGCACAGAGGATGGAAGACGTTCCAGCAGCAGGCTTTTGTACATCACTCAAAGACATCATTGCAGCTCTCTCAACCTTGGGCGTGGCCTTTGGAGGCCCTTAACGTCACCCTCTAGCCTTTGATGTCATCTTCTTCGCTAGGGTTTGGTGGATGGTTTGGTTACAAAGATGATTGGCATGGCTTGGGGTGAGGACATACCTCACTTCACACTCTTTCACAATCAGAGGATGCCACTTGGCCTTTGGAGGCATGATGTCACCCTCTCCTAACTTGACGTCTCACATTTGGAACATGACATCACCCTTTTTAGGGTGTTATAATGTATTTTGGTATTTTGGCATTATGTTACAGGCAAATTAAGGAGTCGGCCCCATTTCTATTTTTTAGTTGACAAATTATGTGGACAGATCTATTAGGGTTAACCTCATATAAGAATGCTACCCTCACATTCATTTTATCATCATCTTTTCTCACCATTTGTGAGAGTACTTCTGAAATTTTCACCCTCTAAGGGTTACTAGCTCTTCTTCTCTCATGCGCTATGCTTGGAAGGTCACTTGTGGATGGTTTTTGTTGATTTTGGATGGAAATTTCTGCAATTATCTGCAATTAGGGCTTTATCTCATGGTTTCTTGGATGAAGTAAGTGAATTTTCTGCAATTTATTCTCATGCTATTAATGTTTCATGGTAAATTTGTTATTTTATGCTAGATGTCTTACTTGGTGAAACCCTAAGAGAGGAACATAAGCGCTTCTTCCTCTCACAAGGTGATTTTTGTCCAAAGTTTGCGAAAGAATCCTTGCTAGGGTTAGAACCCTAAAGCCCTAAAGTGTTAACACTTTAGGATTTTAGCCCTAGACTTTTGATCTTTGACTTAATTGAAGCTACAAGAAGGGAGGAACGATTTCTAGGGCCCAAATGTGCTTGCACCTTAAGGTTTGAATCCTACCTCTTGGTTGCAATTAGATAAAGTTTTAAGCTTAGTTGTATTTGTTGTTATAAGACTCCTAAGCTTGAAACAAGTAAGCATGGGTGAATGTATGTCGAAGTTGGCAATGGAGGGCCTTGCAGTGCTCGTCGTACCATTGGTTCATAGGGCAGGATTTGTGTTTTGGGGAGGTAGAAGTGGATTGGGTGGAGTGCAGGTAGGATTTGAGGGTTGCATCCCAAATGATGGATGAGAGGTAATAATATTTGGTAGAGGCATCGAGTAAGGAGAATTGGGTCTCGAAGGGGAGCATCTATTGAAGGTGGGTAGAAAAGGTGTCCAGGTCCCCCTCGTCAAAGTGGAAAAAAGTGTGGGGTGGGCCCTG
>ML777556.1:527033-552460 GCA_009831015.1 Picea engelmannii | reverse complement strand
GGGGGGGGGGGGGTATCAACTCGAAGAGAGAAGGAGAGAAGAGCATGGCCTGCGAGGGGGATGGAGGAAATATAGAAGTGATGAATAAAGGGGAGTAAGTTATGGCTAGATAGGACATAATCCACAACACTCACACCTCCTCCATGGGGCCAACACGTGAAGAAGCAAGAATCTGGGAAACCTAGGAGCCCGTTCAAAATCAACAACTCCTGAGATTCCCCTAAGTGTAAAAGATGTCGTCCATAAGCTATGAGAGGCCCCAATGCATCGTCAGACACCCGGTGAAGCCCTACTAATTCTGGATCACTCTCCTCGATGCAAAGAATGTCATCTGTCCGATCGTGGTCGTGGTGATCATAAAATTCATCACCAACCACCACCAATCTCAAGCAATATATCGAGAATACTCCAAATTGGAGTTGCTCAAAGTTGTTGAGACAAAACATGCCTCAAACTTCATCATGTTGTGCCCATTTGTTGAGGTCAAACCTGTATTTATGAGTATGGTGGTGGGTGTGACTTGGGGTGAGTGAAGACAGGCAGATTCAGAGAGGGGAAGTATGGTGTGGAGGGTATTGATTGATGAGAATTGGTGGAGGAAGATCTTGCTCAAGTTCACGTTACCTACATTTGAGCTTCTTCGAGATGCAGACACACACAAGCCTTTCTTGGGAGAGATTTATGATGGTTGACAAAACCATGGAAATTATTACATAGGAAGCTTCCACTCTTCTTTTTGTTGATGTTGATTTTGCAGAGCCTGTGAGATCCATCATTCTTACGAGGTGGAATGGATTTAACACTCCATTGCACACTTTAGAACATGCTCTAAATCCAACATTTTATGATGAAGAATTCATTGCTCAAAGCAATGGGGAGAGAAAGGCCCCCTATAAGGACAAGGAGGTGGCCAATGGAGTGAAGAAAACCTTCCAAAGGTCGTTTCCTTCTATACAAACTGAAGTGAGGGAAGAATTTGTTTGTTTTGCTACTGGATTAGAGAATTTTGCAAACATATCATCTTTGGATGAGAGAAGGAGCATGAACCCAATTAAATGGCGGACTTGTCATGGGGTAAATGATGTATATTTGCAAACCCTTGCCACTTGTATTCTATCACAAGGGGCAAGCTCTTTATCAGCGGGAAGGAATTGGAGCACCCATGGTTTCATTCATTTTGAGAAGCACAACAATTTGGGATCGCAGAAGGTTGAAGATCTTGTATTTTGTGCATTCAAACATACACTTTGTGTCTTGTAGGGTTGAAGAATATACAAGTGGGCCTCGTAGAGACTAGGATGTGGGTGCAAAATGCCTAGACTTGGAACTTTCTCTTGCTGCTCTTGACATTGGTGGTGATGCAAGTGGAAGTGGAGTTGCATCTTTTTCCAATCCACATTCTCGTTCTGTTGAACAAGCATCTTGTTCTATTTTTGTTGATGAGAATGAGGATGAAATGGATATGATGAGAATGAAATGGATATGATGAGGATGAGATGGATATATGAGATGGATCTCGATTCTCAATACATATATATAGTCAATTCATGAATTAGGATCAATAAGGAGGTCAGTATTGTATATATGTGTGTGTGTGTGTGGTTCAAATCATGGTAAGCATGTTTCTCCCCTGCATGGTGTATTGCCATGGTGTTGTACTAGCACCCTCATCCTTACTTAAATGTTAGATGTCGTTGCTATATATATATATAGAGAGAGAGAGAGGGAAAGATTCAATTCATGAATTAGGATCAATAGGCAAGGTAGGAAGGATAATGACTCCCCAAGGTGGGGGATGAGTCTCCCCGAAAGGGGGACTCCTGGGCGTCCCCTCGACTTTTTTTTGCCTAATAAGGCTTAAAAAACAAAAATTTAAATTTAAGAAAGCAAAAATTAAAAAATTAAAAAACAAATATGTATATAAAATAGGATAAAAGTTAAAACAAAATTAATTTTCTAAATTTTAAAAGCTAAATAATTAAGACACAATAAAATTTTAACAAATGACTCCATGGAGAAGATGGATGGATGCATGGGATGAACATTGAATTGTTATTGTTGAGATTTTAACATTATTACTTTTATTTTTAAAATTTTATATTTTATATTTTATATTTTTATATTTTTTATATTATATATGTGACATCGTCTATTCCCCATTTCCCCAAAATCCCTAAAATTTGGGGATACTTCCACACATCCCCATGTGCGTCACCCCGCACCCGCATCCCCCGTCCTGGAGACTTGGTTAAACATTGAAATATACTGCTACTTCTACAGTCAGACATTGGTGGAGAAACGACTTTGCAGAAAGTAGCATATGCCTTACAATTTCCTCCCCCTGCCCTGCCTATTGATCCTGAATTCAAGAATTGACAATTTTACCACCCTGTAAACTTAAAATAAGTACCATAAGAGTTCGACAAAATGCAAACATTCCTGCAGCAGCGAATCCATGGCATCAAAACCCTCTGAACTTTGGCACACAACCCACCTCAGTTCCTGTTTTCCCAAACCCAAAACATAATAAGACTCCGGGGGTCACAAAGGCTATCTATGTAATCCGCAGGTGTTGTGAAGAGGTTTCTGACAACATGCACCTTCATATCAAAGCAGCTTAAGAGACAGTAGGTATTGGCAACAAGGGTACTTAATTTATCCCAACCTAAGGGTACTTAATTTATCCCAACCTTGTTGTAAATATTTTGGCTCGATGCACTGCTGCATAATTGAAGCTAAATAAAACCATTCCCACCAAACCTTCCACATATTGTATTGAATTCCATGAGAAGGAAGCTAAAGTGAGCACAAAATACAGCTTTAAGAAGTAAAATAAACATAAATCCGGTATTGAGGTTTGCAAAATAAAATAAAATCCACTATACCGGATCATCACAGGGTCAGTCGCTTTCCATTGTTATGTTATTTTCCCATAATTGTCATTGATTTGAAGACTAAATAGCGTAATTATCATAGCAGAAAGTTCAATTTGATAAGCTGAAAGAAATCCTACCAATGTCAAGGCGAATGATTGTCGAGAGATCTGGCTCCTGGCTATCCTCCATTGTCCAGACAAAAGGAAAAATTTAGAGAGAGCCTGACGCAGTTCCGGCTCCGCTATATTAAGAATTTAAACAATGTCAACAGATATCAGCTGACAGGAAGTTTCCCGTCTGTAACTCGATGACAGAACTCCCTTCGATTAACTAGAATCCTCTACCCTCAAATTTCTTTTTATATTTTTAATCGTATATTTTTAATCGCCCCCACCCTCTGGAATTCTTTTTCGGCGAAAAGAAGCAATGAGTGTGAGTGAGGTTCTTTATCCAAAAGCACAAGCAACTTATTATTAATATATTTAAATCCCTAATGTGATGATAACGACACCTCGTTTTCGCTTTTGTTTATGTATTCATTGACATTTTGTTTTTTTTTAATTGCGTTTGATGTAATACTAATAAAAAATCGATCATGAATATGTAAAAAAGGAAAGGAATAAGGTTTTTTTAATTATAATAGATAATTAATAACAATTTATTTTTAAAGTTATATTTAAGTTAGATATCTATTTGGTGTATAGATCATCTTGTTTGTGGGACAAGGGGTCTTCTTGGCCTAAAATCTATAGAGGTGTACATACCCTACCTTACCATACCCCCTCTAGATTTGAACCTATAACTTTCTACGAAGAAACACATGTTTTTAACCTAATAAAATAGGTATATCATTAAAAAAAAATGATTTTAAAATTATAAAAACTATTCCAAAATATCTACAAGTATATATGTGTTATTCCAATACCCTATAATAACCAACATTGAAATATATATATATATATATATATATATATATATATATATATATATATAATACATTTATCAGCATTATTCCCATGTATCCACATAATAATGTATCATGTGTTATTCTAGTATACCAAGAAGAGAGAAAAAGGTGGAGTAAGCAAGTATTATCACCATGCAACTAATCAACTATCGTATTGGGGCTTGTATGTTGTCATGGAACAATGTTCACAACCAATTGAGATAAGAGGGAAGGAGACTTTATAACTATGGGAGGCATTTCAAAATGCACAAGATAGACATATTTGATTCTTATTACTCATGTCATTATTTAGACATACACACACGTGCCATGTAGAAGAAGGAGGGAAAGGCCAAGTGAACAATATTAATCACCATGCAACCAATGAACCATTATATCAATAGGGGGGCACTACCTTTATAGACAAGTATTTATATAAGAATCATGGTATATTGGCATTTATACATAGTTGTGTATCACTGCTTAAGATTAATTTGAGATTAAAAAAAATAAGTGAAAACTTATGGCCTCTTAAAAAATTTGGGTTAAGATGGATTTATATTAATTTTTTTAATGTTGTTTTTTGTTTTTTAGATTAATTACCATGTTTTTTTAACTTTATTAACATTACATGTGACATAAATATCTCTCCCACCTCGAGCTAGGGTACCTTACTTTTGTCCATGGTGCAATTGATTACGATTCTTGCAACTATGTGAAGGGCATCTTTTTTCCTTGTGCTTTGTTATCCATTATTGTTTCTTGGTTTAAATTAATGATTAATGACTAAAGATGTATTTTTTGGGGTTAGTGGTGCACATTACACTCTAACTTGTCAACCATTGGGATTTCATTAGTTTCTCAAGGGGGAGTGTTGATATCCCCCCACAAGGGTTCACTCCCTCCCAAGAGTTTCCTTTATTTTTTGTCTTTTTGACCTTATGCTGTGGATATACCCTTAATCATGTGTGTGACTTTCTATAAGTTGGCGATACTAGAGCATCCTATGACCTTGAACCATAAGGCATCATTTTTCCTCTTCATAATTCCCATCAGTTGACATATTCAATCATTATTTCTTAGCACCACCGCCCAGTGTCCTATGATATCCAAATATATTAATTGCTTAAATGTTTGTCCTAGCAAAGAGAGATCTCACGTGGCAAATGTTGAGTACAATAAGTAGTTGCAAAGGAAGCTCAAAGAAGCAATCATTGAGATTATAGCATCTCATATGCAAAGTACGTTGGAGCAACTTTGACCTTTGCGACATTTGGAAGGACAATTGAAAAATTCACTAATGCAAGTTGTTTCTCAATGCATTCTTGTAACGTTTTTTGCACCAAGAGAAACGAGGAGTATTCTATAGCACGGTATGGATGGGATGTGTAAAGTCATGTAATGGTGATGTGGCATAGGTACAAGAAAAAATTAAATAAAATATTATTAATAACAAAAAACATTTAAGTCAAGGGTGGCAGGTGCAAGGGGGTTCGTCCTTGACCCTAAAGGACAAATGGAAACAAGCTTTTAATGGGGCCTTAGAGTAGCAACAAATAATCAAGTTGAGACGATGGCGCTTTATGAAGGATTCAAGATCTTAGACCTATGTCGAATTAGAGATTTGATAGTCATAGGAGACTCCTCTCATAATAAGACATGTGAGAAACACAATCATCCCAATTGATTACAAATTGGAAAGGATAATATCTAAACTATATCAAGAAGCAAAAAAATTTGCATTGGTTGAATATTATCATGTGTTAAGGGCCCTAAACCAACACATGGATAGATTGGCCAATGTAACCTCTCACTTGGAGGAAGGAAAACTCATAGCAAAAGATGGGCCTTATATTACACCAATCCCTTAGAATGTTAAACAATGGTTATTTAAAGTATGAAATGCCAAGAGGAGGTTTAATACCAACAAAACCACATAAAGCTAAGTGGTGGATTGCAGTCAAATAGAAAGGCTAGACCATAAATCCTTCGACCCCCATAGTACACTCACACACATATCCTTTGAATGTGGAGTAGCATAATATGCCATAATTAATTAATATGGTGGATGAAGATGAGAAATTTTAGTTATTATTAGGGTCGGTAGATTGTGTTTGGTGATGAAGTTTACAGAGCCTCCCTTTTTTATCTTGTGGAATGAAACTTGGGGGTGGAATTATAGTGTTTTATTTGGTTGGGATGTAAGTTAGGGTTAGATTGCATGCCCTATGTTATAGAGGTTTTCTCTAGTGTTGGGCATGGAGGATCATAGTCACCCGGGCAAGTATGCCCTCTATGAGTAGTTGAGTTCCAAGCAAGTTTTGAGAAGACATGAAAGCATGATAATAGGTGACAAATCCTCCATTATTAGTTTGATGGACCATGTTCATTCTCGAGAAGAGACCCAAAACTTAGGGCATGCAAAAAATATGGAAATTGTTGTTCAACAAAGGAGGCAAATCAAAAATCTCGAGGAGGAGTGCAGCATGTTGCATCACATGGTGACAAACCTAGCGAGGAGCACTCGGTCCAGGGTATCTAAGCTAAGGAAGTCAATTGGTTTGGTTCTTAAGGAAGCTCAAGAGGAGGAATTGGTCCAGCAAGAAGCAGGAGAATTGGTGATGAATTCAGTGGAACAAGAGGAATGGAATGAGGCTCATGGTGGTCATGCCTTTATCTAAACCCAAGCTCTTTTATGTTTTGTGAAATAATTTTCATTTTAGGGCAGTTTAATAGGGTATATAGACAACAGATTTCAATGTCATTCCTCTAAAAAAGATAAAACAATGGACTCTGTTATGAAGTTTTGGGAATTTTGAAATAATTTGGATACTATGGCATCTAGATAACCACTATATTTTTATATTATTATGCTAAATAGCGAGGTTGTAGCACCTTTTTTAATACAAACTAGTCCAATTCACTAAAAAAAACATTTAAGTCGATATAAATCTTAATTATAAAGCAACATACACTTTACATATGATTTTTTTTTCCAAGGAAAAAAAGAGTAATTTTATTTCATCAAAAAAGAAAAATTACATTATGTAGATACACTATGCATATAGTGTATTGTTGAGTACTGGAAGCATGAAAATTGTTGTGTTGTGGGATGTCTTTTTCTACTATATGTTGAGTATTGTATATTGTCCTATCAACAAGAGACTGTAGTCTAATTTATACAACATTACATATGCTTCCCGAAGGAAGTAGTTGATAATTGTAATTCAAAAAACAGTGGAAACTGGATGTGATAAGGAAAAATGTTGTCCCTTAGTCAAAAAAGGCTGATGAAAATATTTTGAGATCTGCCCATCTTTTATTTCTCTTATTTTCCACTGTCCCATAGCCAGTTGGATCCCCTCTTTCGACCTCCCGTCCACTTCTTGGTTCCTTTCCCTGTAGACATGACGGCAAGTATAAGCATCAAAAGAATTATGTAGTATCTTAATGTCGTTCAGGATGATCTCAAGTCTGATGTTAAAACATCTATGTGTTCCTCTGGACCAGTTTATTACATTCATGGAATCACCAAAAACAACAAGAGTTCGACATCCTTTTTCAATGGCAAAGGCAATGAGTAGTTTGAGGCTCATTAGTTCCGCAAAGTTGTTTGTTCCTTCTCCTAGCCCAAATGTCATGGAGAAAAAATGTGATTCTGAGAGGAAAAGTATTGCTCCTCCCCCACATCGGTTGATTTGAGAAGCTCCATCAAAGAAACCCCAAGGTCTAGTAATATCAATTTCTTCCTCGTGAATGTTTCTTATTTTAATTGTTCCTGATTCTCGGGGAAAGGAGGAGAGGATAGCTAGGCTATGTGCTATTATTCTTTCTGGAGCAATAGATTTTTCATTAAAAATGATGGAATCCCTAGCAAGCCAAACCCCCCAAATCACCAACAGGGGTAAAACTTTGATTGCTTTGAAATCCCTGTGTGAGCACCATGACTTCCAAGCTTGGACCATAGATTGTTTGATCCAAGAACAATGAAAACATGTTAACCTTCAACATTCTGACCAAACTTCCTTTATAAACTTGCACTCGAGGAAAAGATGAAAAATTGTTTCCTCTATTGATTTACAAAAATAACACCATCCTGGGCCATATTTTTTCCTTTTCTGCAAATTATCCCAAGCTGGTTCTTTATTTTCCAGCACATTCCACATGAAAAGTCTTTCTTTTGTTGGGCACTTTATTTTCCATAGTTTTTTCCACCACCATATAGGCTCTCTTTGATGTAGATCTATACTCAGATGAGTATATCCTTCTTTTGGAGTGTAAATTACAGATGGGGCAATGTCCCAAATTATTTCATCATCTCGATCTCTTAATCTTATTTGGGATCTCTTCAGTTCTGAAATATATATGTACATTTCCAATGAATCTGCTCCTACTAGACCTAAGGATACCGTTGATTTCCAACCTTGAGACCAAAGAGTGGTTTGACAAGGATCTGCAATTTGAGTCAACATAGATACACCCCTCATTCTAAGAGTATCTATGATATGATCTGGAAGTAAATGTTGATGATCACATCCTGGCCAAGTGTCCATTCCCAACCTAACCCTGTGGTTATTTCCTATCCTCCAAGCCAAGCCTTCTCCAATGATGGAAAATGATTTTGTGACTACTTTCCAAATGACTGATACACCCGTCCTCTCCTTTGAAGGGTTTTTGATCCATCCTTCCAATGTATTCGGGGCAATATACTTTTGGAACACAACTCTAGTCCAAAGACTAGTGGTCTTTAGCAGCCTCCAACCCGATTTTGCAGCTAGGGCTTTGGAGAAAAAAAAAAAAAAATTTTAGACCCCAACCTTCCAACGTGTTTGGAATTGCTATATTTCCCCATCTCACCCGTGGAGAAATGTGGGTGTCTTCTTTACCACACCAAAGAAACCTAAAGCAAATTACACTTTACAATATGATACAAATGAGATGTGTAAAATAAATAAATCCCAATCAATTAAAAATGAAAAAAAAAAAACAATTTGACATCCATAAAATAAAAGTGAAAGTGAAAGAAAAAAAACCATAACAATATAAAAGAATATGAAAAAGACATAATAGATGTAAATCCATCTTAATCTTGTTTTTTAAATATACAAAAACTTAATATTCAATTTCATTTTTGTCCCATCTTAATCTTGTTTTTTAAATATACAAAAACTTAATATTCAATTTCATTTTTGTACTTTTTAATGTTTAATAGATTTACGATTAAGACAAATTTATATTAATTAAAACCTTTATCAATATTTCAGAAAGCAATATTTTTTTTAAGTAAGAGTTTTGTATTGCCTTTCAAAGACTGTAAATACTGAGAATACAGAGAGAATTGTCATGCCAAAGTTTGTGTCGGTCTGAATCACCCATCTGGGAAACCAATCCGACTGACACTTGAAAATATGTCTGAAAAACTTAAAAAGTGTTGTGCTAAAAAGACAAAAATAGACTATTTATATAGGGTGCCCCATAAAGCCTGGTAACCTTCAACGTGTAACTTAGTTTAAAAAGGGAAATGTGTAATTAACGGGAGTCCCAAAACATTAAGACAAGGCTGGAGACTTGAACCCGATGTTGCCTTCGCGTGCTTGGTTTGCCTGTTCCATTGTCGTCAGAGGAGCAGCGACTGTTGCATGCACGCTCATACCCGGATTTGTCTATGTGGCAGGCGTGTTCTCTGCCTCATACGGTTCGTGTGTCATTGTACCAGGTGCCTAAAAAGAGTCGAGGAGAGTTGTGTGCAGGAGTTCCAACCTTTCCCCACGTCTATCCATGTTTTCCAATCTGAAGCAAAGGTTGTCTATTTCCCTGCGAGCATTGAAGAAAAGACCTTGAAGGTCGTCCTAGGTTGTCAAGAGGCACATCCAAACATCATTGCTTGCATCGTCTTGTGGAAGGGGAGGCGAGGGGAGAGGTTTCACTATGGGAGTGGAGGGAGGGGGAGGGGGAGGGGGAGGAGCAAAAGGCTCAGGGGGAGGATGTGAGGAGGGCACAAGAGCAAGCAGAGGGTTGGGGGCAAAGCCCAATGAATTACCATCCTGGTCGAACCATTCCAGATGACAAGCCCATGGTGAGGAGAGAAGGGGGAGAGCTCGTTGGACAAGAGGAGTTCCACCTAAAGATGAGGTGGTGGAGCTTGAAAGCGAGGGGTCCAGTGGGGGAGGTCAGATGGCCATGCAATTGTAAGGTCGGTAACATTGGGTGCCTCTCTTTGACTTCCCTCACTGTCAGGGCATTGCCAGGAGAAGGAGGAGGTCGGAGGGAGGAGTAAAGATCAAAACAGTGGAGCTAAACCAGATAGTGGAGCCGAGAAAAATCAGAGCGATTGGGCATCTAGTCGAGGAAATCGACAAGGAAATGAACCCCCATGCAATCTCCCAGGGTATTAAATCATACCCGCACAGGAGCAGAAGGACAGGCCGAAAATTCGTCACCATGGCAAAGCTAATGGAGTTGGCACATAGGAGAGGGGCAATCATTAGCGCAGGGGAGTAAATGGGAAGTGAGGTCGAGGGATCGATCATTTAAGGAGGAAGGTGGCGCCGAGAGGGAGTCACATGGCCTCTCCACAGATAGAGCATGTCTGACGTCCTTGTGTGGAGTGTCGGGCGCTCCACCTGTGTATTGGGTTGCATGGACGTCTAACACCCCATCCGGGGGTCTGCCTGTGGCTTGATCCATGACAATGCACTCTTTGAGGATCGGGTGATCTGGCTAACCCATGGGCATGCAAACCATCTTCTATCCCTCCTATTCAACGCCAATATTTGCGAGTTTGTCTGTAATTTGGTTTGCTTTCCTTCGAATGTGTGAAGGAATGAGAGCCAAGTGAGGTTGGGCGAGAGTGGCAATTTTTTTGAGGCGGTGATTCGGCCTCCAGCAAGGTGAGAGTCTCTCATGATCAATCCCATGAAGGATTTTTATGAATAGTCCTAGTATTATATGTGAGTCTCCTTCTACAATTATCTTCGTGTGTACTTTCTCTTGTGCCAACTGCAGGCCTTGGAGGAGGCCCCATAGTTCCCCTGAGTTATTGGTGTTGTGCCCAATGTTGCCTTGCAGTGATGAGTAAAATGTCACCTTTGGGATCTCATAGAACCGCACCATAACCAGCCGGTCCATGATTTCCTTTGGACGCCCCATCAAAATTAAGTTTGATGAACTCGAGGGGCGGTGGCATCCAACTAGAGGGATTCATCCTGACTTGAAATTTCTTGGGGTTTCTAGAGGAATTGAAGTCAATGCAGATTCTCTAGTGTGAGAGGATGGATTGTTCCCGAGGGGGACATAAGAGGTCCTCTTCTTGCCAAGACTGTGTATGAATTGTTTCAATGATATTGTCTTGAATATTTTGCAAAATGTGCTCCCAGATGAGGCAGGAGGAGTGGAAGATGCGCCTGTTATTTTCCTTCCAGAGATGCCAGAGAATGAAACCTGGGAGGAACTACTAAATGCGGTTAAGAATGGGGTAGCAGAAGGCCTTATCTCTCCAGTCTTCGATTGTCTCCTTGATACCTTCTCGACTACGATCTGAGGTTCGCATGGTCAAGGCACACTGGTCCCAAACCTGGGATCTGAAAGGGCAGAGGTTCAGAAGATGATTTTGGGTTTCAATCGCATCCCTACAGAGCGGGCAGATTAAGGGTCCCACAAATCCTTGTTTCAAAAGGCGATCCCAAATTAGAATTCTTTTATGCACTGTGAGCCAAAGGAAGGAGCTTATCTTAGGCCAAAGTTTGGCAAGCCAGATTTTTCCCCATACCTTTTCCTTTGGAAGAGTGTTGAAGGTGGATTTTAAAGAATAAGCTTCTTGAATATTGAAGGCCCCGCTTGGAGTGTGCCCCCATATTAGGATATCTTCTTCCAGACTATGATGAATCTTGCGTTTTTTGAGCTCCTTATGCCAGGGTTGGAGGTCCACATGTTTTGGGATGTGCAAATTTGTCTGGGAGAATTTCCAAGTGTTCCAAGTGTCCTCCAAGGGGGTATTCTGCCAAAAGTTAGCCACGTTGGTGAGACCAACATGTACTGTGGGGACCAAAAAATCGACTGTGAAGGGATGTTTTGCCAAAATGGGTAATTGTTGCCACAAATCATGCCAAAAAGAGGTCGTTTTCCCATTTTTTACTTCCCAGAAGGCGTGTTCAGCGATGAGGTCGTTGTTCTGTTTTGCATCGTTCCAAATTAATGAGCCTAGACCTTGGTCATTCCACCTTATTAGATTATTTTCCGCTGTGTGGGGGGTATATTTCTGTCATTAGAGACGCGCCCATAGATCTGTGGGATGTTTGAGCCATCACCACCAACTTTTGGCGCTTAACACTTTGTTGAGAGTAGTTGGGTCATGAAGGTCTAACCCCACAACCAACTTTGGCTTGCAAATATTTTCCCAACTGACTAAGGCTCCCTTGTTTCCTGCCTTTGTTCCTTGCCAAAGGAATTTCCATTGTAAGTTTTTAATAGCTGTGAGGACAAAGCCAAGAGCAGCTCAAGCAGAAAAAGAATAAATCAACATGGTTTGCAACACATATTTAAGGAGGATGAGATGGCTAGGGATATTGAGGGTGCGACAGGTCCAAGAGGAAAGCCTTTTCTCCAAGGAAGAGAGGAGCCCTTCCCGTGAGCTATTGTGCAAGGCTTTGTCGATGAGGGGAATTCCCAGGTATTTGGACAGAAGGGAGCTGCGGGTGAAATCGAGGAGGCGAGTGATGTGAAGTTGAACATGGTGCGGGATGTTAAAAAATAAAATTTAAGATGTCCATGCCAGAAGCGTCGTAGAAGTATTGGAGAAGATTACAGATGGAGTGATATTCCCTAGTCATGGGAGATCCCATCATGAGAGTATCGTCTACAAACTAACTATGAGAGGCAGGGGGATTGAGACCATGAAGGGGATGACCTTTTAGGGAGTTGTCTAGGACTGCTACTTTGATGGATATGCTTAGGCCTTCAACCATAATGATGAAGAGGAAGGGTGATAAAGGGTCTCCTTGTCGGATGCCTTTGGTGGGAGTAAAAGGACTGAAGGGGACGTCGTTGATGAGTATGGAGAAGAAGGTTGAGGAAGTGAGATTGATTATCCAGTCAGCCCAAGCTGGGGCGAATCCAAAAGCTAACAGATTGGATTTCATATAAGCCCAGATGATTTTGTTGAAAGCCTTGGAGAGATCCAACTTTAAGAGCATACCTGGGATTTTTGTGATTTGGAGGGAGTGCATGACTTCATGAGTAAGAATGACACTATCAAGTATTTGACGTCCTTCCACGTACCCTGATTGTTCGGGTGAGATGATGAAAGGAAGCAAGGGTTTTAGCTAGTTGGCTATGACTTTGGCGAGGAGCTTGTAAATGACTTTGCAGAGGGAAATGGCTCTGAATTGCTTTGGATGATTAACGTGTTCTTCCTTGAGGATGAGGGTGAGGAATGTAGCATTGAGGACTGGAAGAACTTGTCCCGATTGCCTGGAGTCCTCGATGATTGCCCATACTTCCTATCTCAGCATTGGCCAATAGTGATGAGAGAAGTTCGTTATGAATCCATTGGAGCTAGGGGATTTACCATCCGAAGTGTCATGGAGAGCCTAATCGACCTCCTCTTGGGTTATTGGCCTTAAGAGGGCTTCATTTTAATTTTTTGTTATGCTTGCAGGGATAATCTGAGTGATTTTTTCTATGGCAACAGATCTGCTTCCTGGAGGCTTGGAGAGAAGAATTTGATAGTAAGTAATAAGTTAGTGTTTTGTGAGTTTGGAGAACTTGCCCTTGATTGATCACGAGATGAGAGATGTGGTTGATGTGCCTTCGTTGAGTCATGGATTGGTGGAAGAAACTTGTATTCCTTTCTCCCTCCTTAAGCCATTGAATTCTAGACTTCTGTCGCCATAGGATTTCTTCTTGCAAGCGCCTGTTGTCCATTTCCTTGTGGATGTGGGCTTCCTGTTCCTTCAACTGATATGTGATGCCTTGCTCTTAGATCTTATTCTGAAGGCTTTCCATTTGCTGGGTTAGAAGATTTTGAGCTTCAAAGATATTTCCAAAGCTGCTTTTATTCCATTGTTTGATGTGCTCTTTGAAATTTTTTAGCTTTTGTTGAAAGTGATACATGAGTGATCTGTGTTGGATGGTTGATTCTTTCCACCAAGTTGAAGCCATTGCTTGAAATTTCGGATGTGCAAGCCAAAATTTATCGAATCAGAATGGTTTCCTTCCTGGAGATCCTAGGATGTCTACCCATAATGTAATGGGCCAGTGATTTGAGCCTCAGGCGTCCACGATGATAGCCTCCAGAGATAAACCTTCAATCAATTGAGGTTCTAAGATGAGGAATCAATAAAGTCAACAAGCTATCTGTTGGTCTCCTGATATTCTATTGGACCACATGAAAAGACCATTGTGAGTTTTGATGGCAATGAGGTTCAAGTTATCGATCAGAGAGTGAAAGTGGTTTTTATCAGTGTCCATGCATCAGATTCCCCCTAATTTTTATCTAGGTTGCGGATCATGTTGAAGTCACCTCCGAGGATCCATCTCTGAGGATTTAAGAGATTCTGGATCCATTCTGGATGTTGTAAGAAGGGGATTTTTTCCTTTTGAGTGGCTGGGTTGTAAACATTGGTTATGTACCCTGGTTTGTTTGACCCAATGATGCAAAATTCTGTTGTTATAGTCCATTTTGAAGTGAAGAAGTTTTGCATTAGAATGACATTGGGGTTCCATAGTATGGATAGAACCCCGACTGTATCAGTTGCATCAATGCCTATGACTTTTGCTTGTTTCCAACATCTCGCAAGGATTTGGTTAGACTCCTCCCCAACACATTTTGTTTCTTGAATGAAAAGAATCTTTGGTTGGTCTGTCATGATCTGATCCCGTAGAAGTCGTTGCTTTCTACGACCTTTGAGACCTCAGATGTTCCAAGAGCTTATATTCATGAGGACGGTGGGGTGGGGAAGGAAGGGAAGCTATCATAGATCAGTTGTATTTGTCCCGAGTTTATCATAAAGTCCTCAATTTTTCCAAGGCAATTGATGGGCTTGGAAAAATTCATTATGGATGAAAGTGCGACACACCCTCCACAAAGGCACCCATAAATGAGATACTACTTGCATATCATGAACCCCATGTCCATTGAGTACTTCCCCCATCCATTCCACTTCATTCACATGACTCGGATAGGGTTGTTCCTAGACTTAGGGGTTTTGATCCATTGAAAAGAGTACCATCCCAACCCTCCCACAACCAAACTTGGCAAAACGTCTGGTTTCTTAAGCACATGTTTGTATGATATAGTCATGGTATACATACTTTGATGGCTCTTTTAATGACTTGATTCACTCATGATGATGCTTTTACTTGAGATACTTGGAGGGCATGCCCACTTGTCTTACAGGTACATGTTGGTGGTCATTTTGGAAGAACAAGCCCATCTTGGGCTTCTATGAGGGCAAGCATCCCACATGATGGATGACATAGGCCCACATGCCAGATGACTGAGAGATGCTTTCAAACACCTAGGAGACAACTGGATAGACATATCCCACCCTTTGCATGCCAAACGACTTGCCCAAAAGGGGAAAAACGTCACCCTCTAGGGGCTTGACATCATATTTGAGGGGCATATGGTGGTTGATGATGATTCAGATCATGACACATGGAATTTTGAGGTGGAGAGGCTCCAAATGGTTGACACATGGCCTTTGGAGGCCCTACTTTGCAACCCAGCTCTAACGACTTGCTCAATTTTCCAAACCATCCTCCTTCAAGGGATGACGTCACCTTTGTTTTAGGGTTTTCTTCTGCAAAAGTGAAATTAAAAAGGATTTTTAAATATTATCTTTGTAAAGGGGAAAGATTAGGGTTGTTGACCCCTAGTCTTGTGGTTTACCCTAGTATTATGCGGACAAACTATTTTGGAAACTTTTTGTATAAATAGAGATCATAATATCTCATCTTAGAACACAACTCTCCATTGTGAGAGACCTTTGGACTAAAATTTTCACTAGCCATGAGCATTCTCTCTCTATATATTTTCACTTGTCTTGGTTTTTCTTGGCTATTGGTGGAAAAGTGGTGCACTAGGCTTGGAATCTCTTTTTCTTGCATGTGGATGGTCTAAATCTTGGAGATAAGGGTTTGTTCAATTCTTTTTTAGAATTTGGTAAGAGAAATCTACATTTATTGTCTAGTTATCTTGCTTTAAATTATATAATTTGTCACTTGTAAAACCCTTGGGAAACGTATAAGGGCATACACCCTCCCCAAGGTACTTTCATTTGCTTGTTTTGAAGGAGATTTTTATTCACAAGTTGTCTTGGAGAACTACGAGGATGTACAACCTCTAAGATAATCTTGTTTTGATTTTGTAAAACCCTAGGAATTATGAGCATGTACACCCCTGGGGGATTTGCAAGTCAAATTTTAACTTGAAGCTTAGCTCTTTAAAGGTCTTTATTATTTAAGGTGTTTTACCAAGAGAATTACGCGTGTGTACACCCTCTTGGCAAAACCCTAAGAGGCAAACATATACTTTGGAATTACGAGGATGTACACCCCCAAGTCCCTAGCGTAACCTCTTCTTCCTCTTGACCCCATTTCCCAATAGCCAAAGGCACTAGTCCTTGCAAAATTTGCATTGGAAAAACAAATTGCTTGCCTTGGGAAACACACAATTTTCACATTTTGAGGATCATCCTTTTGGATTGTTGTCTTGATTCTTTGAGGAGTCTTACCTCCTTAGGGCGTCCTATTTTACCCACAAATCAAGTTGCTACACTAAATTGTTTTCTACATCCATAAGGCTGCAGGAAATCAGTAACCCTAGGTGTTAATATCTCACTAACTAGCCCCTAATTTTCCTCCATTTTTTCAGCCACTAAGTCTCCTAGATGGGGCACACTTTTTGGGCCAGCTAGCACTAATATCTGACCACTAGCTTTGCTGATAATTTCCCTAGTTAGCTACAGCCATAGCTTTGCAATTTTCTGCAGAAAATTTAGACTTGTGACAACCCTAAATCATTGACCAATTCCTATCCTAAACCTAGCTATTTTCCAACCTAACTCACCTACTAGCTAGCTAGTCAATATAACATATCAAAGTAGCTTTAGTGTAACATTTATTGTCGATTTACTAACTTGTATGCTGCTGTATTTTAGGGACACCAAGCTTAACTTGTTGATCCATTACTATACTTGGTTGGAAAAGTATCTTTTCTTATGTCTTGAGTAGGTACAAGTGCACCAACAACTATCTCTTTACTTGGTATCCATTTACCTCTCTTCACTTACCATTTTCAACCAATCATTTCTTCCATCACTTGACCTTCCTGGGTACTTCTCCTTACACTTCCCTTCATCCTTCTCATTCCCCCTAGGGTCACTGGGATTGCCTCCCTAGAGTCGCCTAGTCACCCTTGAAGTGTGGGACCTACATCGAGGTAACATTGGGTGTAGTGTCCTTTACTTGTATCACTAGATTTTGTGGTTGGGTCAGGATTTTCCAAACCTACAACCCGTGCTATAACATGGCCAACATTTCTTTTTCATAAATGGGTTTGAGTAAGTTTTTTCATTTAAGTCAGTTTCTTTCAAAGGCAAGGGGTCTTCCTTCTTGAATTAAAACTGCACCGATTTCATGGCCCAAGGCATCACACTCCATGATAATGTTTTTTGTAAAGTTAAGTGTGGTCAGGACAAGAGTTGTACACATAGCCTCCTTAAGTTTTTCAAAAGCTTTGGTTGCTTCTTCAATCCAAGAAAATGATTCCTTCTTTAATAATGTTGTTAAAGATGCTTCTATTTGACCAAGTCCTTGACGAACTTGCAGTAATAGCATGCCAATCCCAAGAATCCTCTAAGTTTCTTCAAAGTTTTGGGAATTGAGCATTCCCTCATAGCTTTAATTTTGTTAGGGTCCACTTTTACACCTTCATGAGATACAATATGACCCGAATATTCCACTTCTTGAACCCCAAAGGCACACTGGGAAGGCTTTGCATAAAGTTGTTTCTCTTCCAATAGTTGTAATACTTTGTCATCATGTTGTACATGCTCTTCCCAAGATTTGTTGTAGATTACTATGTCATCAAAAATACTAACACAAATTTTCTAAGGAAGGGCTTGAAAATAGAATTCATCAAGCTTTGAAATTTTGAAGGTGCATTAGTAAGTCCAAATGTCATAACCAAAAACTCACAATGACCCTCATGTGTTCTAAAATCTGTTTTGAGAATTTCTTCCTCCCTCATTCTAATATGATGATATCCCAAATGAGGATCCAACTTAGTAAAGAATTTTGCTTCATGCAATTCATATAATAATTTATCAATGACGGAAATAGGAAACTTATCTTTGATGGTCATTTTGTTGAGATGTCTATAATATAGACACATACGCCATGAACCATCCTTTTTTGTAACCATCAACACCGGTGAAGAAAAAGAACTCTGTCTAAGTTGAATGATGTCGACCTTTAACATTTCTTGGATCATATGCTCAATCTCACTCTTCTATGCATATGTATATCTGTAAGGCCTAATTTTAGGTGGTAGACTTCCTAGTTGCAAATTAATAACATGGTCATGAGCTCGATCCGGTGGAAGACCCATAGGCATCTCTCCAAATACCTTAGAATGGTTGTTTATAACCATTTGGAGATCCATTGGAGCAGAGGATATAGATGTTTGAACATCTAGTGAGAATAATTGTGCAATTACACCATAGTGTCATATTTTAAGTAATCTTTTCATGCTATTAGAGCTTATCACTTTAGAGGGTTTCCCTTGGATACCCCTAAGCTCAATTTCCTTTCTTTATGAGGAAAATCTAATAAAAATATCTTGAAAATTAAGGCTCACTAATCCCACTGATTTTAACCATTGGACCCCTAATACAACATCATCACCACCCTTTTGGATGTCAATCATGGGACTATCGAATAAATACTCCCTCATATTGAGATTAATACTATGGCACTTCCCGGAACAATTTATGGTACCTCCATTTGCAATCATTACTTGAAACCCTGGTGCTGGATATACAAAGCAACTGAGATCTTTTGCTAATTTGAAATTGATTAAGTTATGGGTACTACCAGAATCAATCAACATCAATACCTATTTCTTTTCGATGTATGCTTTTATCTTGAGAGTTTGTGGAGTACTTATGTTAGCCAATGGATGACAACATATCATTGTAGTACTCTCTTCTAGATCTAGATCTTGTGATGGTTCCATTTCTTGATCTTCTTCCTCTTCATAGTCTATGTAGAATAATTTGTTCTCACCACATTTATGTCCTTTATTGTACTTGCTATCAAAATTGAAAAATAGTCCCTTTGCTCTTATTTCATCCATTTGTTGACGTCTCAACCTTGTCAGTTTAGGAGAGGTAACATGGTGCTCTCTATAGTTGTCGGTAGCCTCCCTTTTGGTAACCATATTTTTTTTTTCCACTTTCCTTTCCATATTGAAATCTTGCTCTAGAGATTTAGCTTCAAAGAGACACACCTCATGTTGAAAGTTATCCTTTAAAGTACCCATAAAGAGATCGACCAAATTATCCTCATGAATGTTCTTGACCCTGAGATTGAGATTTTGGAATTGTTGAATGTGCTCTGTAATTGGACATTTTTTATGAAGATTTATCAATTGACTAAAGAATGTATTGCTCTTAATATTCCCATAATGTGATATCAATTCCTTCGTAAAAATGGAACAAGAGATAATATAATTATTTTTTCTTTCACAAAGCCATTGATACCAGACAAATTGATCATTTTGTAAATACAAGGATGCAATAGGTACCTTTTGTAACTTGGTGTTTGGTGTCGGTCAAATAATTACTCCATCTGGAATATCCATGTTATAGAATCTTTACCATCAAACTTCCTTGTATCGATCTTTGGAAGGAAGTAGTTCCTTGGTGCCGAATTGAAGCCTTGATGATGTGGATCTTGGAGTAATGAATAATCATTATTTTGGGACTCAATATTTATTTCCTCTACATTTTCATGATTGCCTTGCATTTTGATATCTCCTATATGGAGTCTCTCATCTAGAGAATGTAAGATCGTGGAAGACATGAAATTTTGCAATTCTAACATCTTCTTTTCCATATGCTCCTGATTTCCATCCATCTTCTTTTCCATCTTCCTTTCCTTATGTTCCCGATTTTCATCCATCTTGTCTTCCATTTGTTTCATATTATTTAACACATATTGATTTTTTCTTTGTGTTTTTTTCCAAATCATCACTTATTATTGACCTAACACTCAAATTATTAAGTTTGTCCTCCAATTTTGATAGCTTGTTATATATCTCGTCATTTTCTTCATGAGTTATAGAAGAGATTTATATAGGTTTATTTGGTGAAGTAAATTTTTGAGGAGCCTTTGGAGACATGTGAAAAAAAGATAATTCTCCTCTTTTTCCTCTTTATCACTATTTTTGAATCACCAAAAACAAATTTTCCTATCAAAAGTTATTCTCATTGTAAGTTACATAACTTTCAAACCCTTAATTAGGAGTATGATTGGATGGATGGCCTTTGTAGTGATATATAACTGAATTTTGAAACCTAATAAGTCAAAAATTTTGGCCTGTAGTACTCTATTATGACTTCTTAAACTCCTAAAAATTTCACAGTCTGAACTTTCACTAATAAAAAGTTATAGAAAAAGTACCAAAATGTCTTGTTTAAGACTAATTTTAGGATGAGTAAACAACCCCAACTTCCATGAAATATATCTCACAAACAATAATGACTCAAAATATAAGATAAAAATTCACATGTAACTCGCTATGTTTACTTGTGATTATGAAAATTTCAGAGTTAGGAACTTTAAAGAAAAAATGTTACAAAAAAAATGCAAGGTTGACTCTTTTAAAATTGATTTAGGATTAGTCACAAGCCTTGTCTTACATGGACTATATATCTGGAAGTATAGCGAACCATGATCTGAAATTTGGACCATCTGTATTAGGAGATGTCTCCCGAGTCTCCAGAAAATCTCACCGTGTGAATCCTCCTAGAAAAAAAATTGTAGCGAAAATCCCAAGATGACTCATTTAAAACTAAATTCAATATGATTCAAAAACCCTGTCTTCCATATGCTATATCTCCAAAACTATAATGAACCAGAGGATGGATTTTTTACCAAAGGTACCTTTATATGTATTCCAAGTAACCTCTGAATTTCTCTATCAGAATTGGCCTAGAAAAAATGTTAAGATGACTCACTTGGGAAGAAAAAACCTTAGGATCAATACTCTAATACCAAATGTTATGAACCAACGCCTTGAGAATGATAAAAAAATCATTGAGTAACAATCCACTTTGAGGGGGAAACCTCCTTTACAATAAATTGAATGTGCAAGATGAGATATGATTATCCTAAGACTAGGTCTCCTTGAAAAGGCTACAATTATAATGAAAGGGTACAATGAAGGGTTCTAGCCTACATACAAATATAACACTAGAAATGTAATAATTCAATAAGGGGCTTAATACGGGGTTTTATATAATCAAAATGATATTTGAATAGTTAATCTTGTATTTTCAAATCACCTTCAAAGTTAGGTCTACAGAGGGTGGTAAACCCTAAAAATGACAGCCTGACAATACTGGTTACACACATATCGATGGAGTAACAAGGTCCATGCCTCCTTGCATGGGGCCGATATCAAGGAACAATGAAGGGATATAATCCATTAATTAACTATTTTGATGACTTGATGTCAAAATCATAGATATTCACTTCTCCCAGAGTACTTCCTCGTGTTTCACTGCTTGCAATTGATGGCTCCTTACATGGGTTGGGAAGGGCCTTGAAGCTCCATATGACAGATTTTTTCCAGTAAAATGCATTGCCAGCTGGACAAATAATCTCGTTGGGTACTTTGGAGGCTCCCTCTGCTCCCAACAACTTTATTCCTCGTAGCTACTCGCAAGGGGATTCATGTGATGTTACAAGGGCAATTGCCTCTCCCACATCCCGACATTCAACTCCTTGGAGATCGCTCTTGATTTCAAGCAATCAGAAACATTCCACAGAGAAGAAAAGGGTCAAGGAGGAATCCTTTGTGAACTTCCCTTCTCTATACTTGAAGCAAGACCCAAACGAATATTTGTGCCGACATGCAGGGAAAAATGCAAACAAACCATAAAAGCTCGGGGTGGGTGAGTTGCACTTGTCGTGGGTGAAGCTCTACACGTTTATAAAATTGTCGATTTGCATGGTCATGTCATTATGGGAAAGTTTGTGGGTAAATGAATGGCGTACAACACAGTCTTGGCCTGGATGGAAAAGGAATGGTAGTCGTCTTTGGGATACCTATCGATTTGCCACCTTCTATCCAAAGGTTGGATGGGGGTGATCCTTCAGTCTAAATCCGACACAGAAACTATCCTCGTGGGTCAATGTTATTGAGATCGCCACATTTTTTGTTCTAATCCTTGGCATTCTCTCTTCGACGCAAGAGAGGAGAGCCTTTCCAGTCTTCCAATATGTATCAAGCTCTCGAATCTTCCCATTGAATTCTATTCGGACAAGGGGCTTCGGGCCATTGGCGAGGTATTGGGTAACTTTATCACTACTGAAAAGTGTTATAAGTCCTCAAATTACCGCTCAATAGCTCTAATTCTTGTGGATGTTGATCCCATAAATGGTCTCTATTAATCCATGTATATTGTTCTAAGGGATAAAATCTACACGTAACAACTTGATTATCTTCACTTGTCATTTAGATGTGTTCGCTGCCACTATGTGGGACATTTGCATGTAGAGTGTGACCTGGGATTTCAGAAGTTTGGCCAAAATATTGCTCGAGTAAAATTGTAGTCCCATCAACACAAGTCTCATTCTGACAAAAAAGCTTCCTTTCCCTCTCCAATATTCACTAAAAATGTTGATTTCCAACCCACCGAGGATCAAGTTTCAGAACATATTGAACCAACTCATACTATGAATGCAACGACTATTTCCAACAATTCAAATAAAAAAGATCAAAGAGTGGGGGTATATACGTTGTTGAATAAGTTAATTGGAGATCTGAATCTTTCGGAGACCCAATGCAACACCTTGGCATCCATTTGGGAAGCGACTCTTCATTCTCTCCTAGGTGTTGGTAAGTATATTACTTTGAACAATCCTATCATTTTTCCTTGTTCTTGTTTTCCATACATTGCTACTATTGAAATATTGGGGGTGAGGAATGATCCTCCTCCTAACATAGAGGCTATCCTTCTGAATGCTCTTGCATAATTATCTGATGAGTTCCCTCCTAGATTTCCTCCTATTCTAAACCCACCAACTCCCCTCGTCCTCCGGCACAGATAGTGACCTTCTTGCTCGGATCCAATCTCACTCTCGTTGGGGAGAGAGCCGTATATCCTGCGACCCATGGGACATGGTGTTGGTTATTCGAGAGGCTTAGGCCCATATTATGTTAAATACTTCACCCCTATGAAAGTTGGACATAAATATGTTATTAAGCATGCTCAAGAAAGGGTGTCTCGTGAGGTCTATCAAGGTAAACAAAAATTGATAACCGGGGTCCTTAGAGTAGGGATGGCCTCGCACAAGGTTTCCCAATGATCATTTTATTTGTTAACATACATGGCTTAGGAGGGAAAGCCAAAAAATTGCCCCTTTGCAGTCTTTGTGATAGCTCAAAGCCTGACATAATTCTTTTACAGGAAACCATGGGTACATTTGATTCCTTTATTTTTGATCTTAAGTGTCTCTTTACTGTCATGTAGTTCACCGAGACATAGTCTACAGGATTATTTGGTGGCTTAATTACATGATTATCCCCTAGGATCCCACTTAATAATTTCTTCTCTATTGTCTCTGGTCTTCTTACAAATATTTTTAGTTTTGAGCTAAATCAACACTTTAAAATTCTCAATGTCTATAGGTCATATGCCGACAATGAAGCGTTCTATAATAAAACACTATTATAATTTACCTTTGGATGAGAATCTAGTACTTGGTGGCGACTTAAACTTTATAGTGAATAAATATGAGATTTGGGTAGGTTGGGTCAGGAGGAAAAACTCTCTAACTTCTTTTTAGAGAAATTTGAAGCATGCAATTTAGTTGATGTGGAACATGTGGTTTTGAAACCCACATGGTACAAAAAACATAGAGAGGATGAAGGTATCCACAAATGGCTAGATCGTATTCTAGTCAAAGAAGAGATTCTCCATTCCATTCATAATTATTGGTCTTGGATAGTGTTGACGCTTAAAAGCACAACATTGGATACCATGCTTGCAAATTATTGCCAGGATTTATTATTTAATTATATTAATAATATACTAGTAGGTGGGACCCCTTGTTTGACTTATGGAACTGTTATCCCCATTTTTTAGGGATAATTAGGAGATCATGTCTCGAGGCCCACGGGTCCTAGACATGGTGTACCGAGAGTAGGATTGACCTAAGCATGGCCCGGAGGGCCCATCCTTTTCTTCTTCCATCAGCTTTGTCTTGTCAGCAACAACAATATCCATCACCATCGGCTTGGTCTTGTATCAAAAGAGGTTCTTGCTCCATGAGGTAATTGGTTCAGGTATAATGGTATGTGTCACTTTTGATCATTGAAACCTTTAAATATATGCATCTGATTCCTTTTATCTCTAGCAACTGCTTGGATCTTACAATAGCCCACTTGACCATGCTTGGGGAGAGAAACAGGGTGCCCTAGCAAGCCTGTGCCCATAGGTCTTGGTTTGCCACTGGGGGGATTTCTGAAAAGCCATCGTCCGCTCCCATCATAGCACCATTGCTTCATATTATCTCCCGCTCATTTATCCCATTCCCCTTGTCCGGGCATTGGGTTGACCTATTTGTAGGATTGCACCTTATCTCGTGGGAAGAAGGGGCTAAAGGCCCAGAAGGTAAAAGTAGCTGGTAAAAGACAAAAGCCTAAAATGAAACCTCGAGATGCTTCACCCAGGGATCCCTGAGAAGGCAATAAAAATCCTCTCAACAAGAAACAGGAGGGACCCGGAAAATAACAAACAAGATCTAGTCAGAGGATAGGGGGTCTCATCACGAGCCAACCTATTAGGTTCATGGGTACCTAGCAGTATGACATTGCCACCATCTGGTTACCACGCCAGGGCAGTGACCTTTGGTTGCATGGCCAAGGGAAAGGGGGTCTCATCACGAGCCAACCTTCTCATCTCTGTGAAAGTACTTGTGGGTAACACTGTCAGCTCTGGTCACCATGCCAAGGCAGTGTCCTCTGGTTAGCCCTTGAATAAAAGGAAAAATAAAATAAAAGAATAAAGCAAGAAAAAGAATAAAGGCAAAAACGGGCTTGGAAAAAATGCATCCATGACAGGTACAACTCGCCTTCTACAAAGGCACCCACAGATAACATTATGCATCCTTGACCCTCACTACACCCACATGTCTGGACATCCCCTAGCCACAACACCTCACTTACACGGCTTGGATGAAATCTTCCTGGAAACTTTCCTTTTCTTGTGGATACTAGCCCAATAGGACGTCTTGTCTTTTTCTCCAATCTTGTATTGCAGGTTTTTGTAATGTCTTTGAGCTATTGACTGATGTATCAGGGTTTTTATGCA
>ML777556.1:491062-526917 GCA_009831015.1 Picea engelmannii | reverse complement strand
TGTTGGAGAGGCCCCTGGGGGGCTAACGTTTTGCTCCTAGATGTCTCATTTGCCCTAGAAGGGGCTAGCGCCTCCCTTGAAGGGGCTTTTACTCTCTTTGTAGCTCAATTAGGGTTTTAATTTGACAATTTAATGTAAAAACAGTATTATTTTGACATTATGGCCTTGTCGACCTTGTTATGACCTAAAAAGTAAAATTAGGTCATTGATACACTATATATTGAGGGTTTTGACTCTCATTTGATCATAACACATCACTCACTCATTAGTGATGTCTGATTTTAGCACCCTACTTGGGTAATTTTGCTGGTTTAGTGAGGCACAATTGTTGAAGGAAGGCATTTCTTGGAATTTTATGGTTTTCTCTTGAAGGAAGGTGTTACAACTAGGGTTTGCATGGTTATTTCTTAAAGAATTGTAAGTATTTTTCTGCAAAACTTCTTGATTGAATGGTTGTAGTCTTATTTTCTTACATGTATTTATAATTTGTTGAATCAAAACCCTAGGTGACAAGCACACAAGTAGGTCCTTGTCTCATGTCCCCTAAAAGAGAAATTTTCAGCCTTTGAAGAAGGAATAAAGAGCCTAGCCATAGCTACACTCTCATTTCTTCTTCCCCCTAAGCTAGTCGTACTTTCCAGAGGTCAAGAAGGAGGAAACGTCCCAGGCCTAGGTTATCTACACCTAGGGCCGTTTTTCTTCTAGGGTTTAGTGATAGAGCCTTGCTATAGAAACACTTTCTCTCACTACACTCTCTGGTCTTGATTTATTCTTTCATGCTAGCCGTTTTTGCCAAGTTAACCTGAGGAAGGAGGAGAGAGCATGAGGCCTTGCTTTAGCAACACCGGAGTGAACCTCTCTCTCCTAGGGTTTTGATTCTGAAGCCCTACCATAGCAGCACTTCAGAACTCTTTCCTCTAGTCCTTTGCCATCCTCCTTCAACCCTTGTGTCCTCTACTAAATTGACTCCATTAGCCCAAAGGCACTGATCTTAGACCTCCAGCGTTGAAGTGAAAGTGATCAAACAAACTCTCAAACTCTTTTCTAAATTGAAACCCTAACTAACTGCTAACCCTAAAGTTGTTGACGTCATACTTGGATATCTCATCTTTATGCAGCAACGTCTTGTTTAGGAAGCAATTGAATGGTGACTTAGGCATTAATTAATGTTGTGTTGATTTGTTACATTGAATGCCATCTCATTTCAATATCTATTGAGGAAGTGATATTATTTGCATTGCCATATTGATAAACATTGACTTCGTCAATATTTATTGCCATAATTGCTTATTTAAATATCAGATAGTCTTATGAAGTACTAACCCATTGAATCATAGCTTGCATATATTGGTTTGTTGTTGCTTTGTTCCAGGCATGTGTTCTTCTTTGGGCCTTCACTTCATTATTGGCTGTTTAGACGAGACTATCTGTTTTGGTGGTGACCTGTGAAGGGGGAACTTTACTTTTGACCTTCAAACTTTTGCCTCTTCAAAACTCCAGGTTACTGGGGACATCTCCCTTGGGCCTAACCTCCCTAAAGAGAAAGAACATCCCCATCGTGGTGACATTGGGTGGGATAGGTTCATGTTACGCCAGTTTGGCCTTCTATCTTATAGCCATTTGACCTAGCTACAAACTGTGCGATAACAGGAACTATGACAGAGAAGTGACACTTATATTTTGTTTGCCTATGTGTTGGTTGCGACACAAATTTTATAGCTTATTCGCTTCAAATCGTGGTTAAAATGATTATGATAGGAAATTCTGGGCAAGATGGTTAAAACAAGAAAGAATGTGGTCTTGCTTACTTTTCACAAAATGTGATATGCTGCTTTAATTGGTGAAGGAATAAGGCTCCAATTTGATTTTGATTTTATATGGACTATATTGTATATGGGTGACCACCCCAACTCTTGCTACAATTGTGGTGCGCACTATTTTGATGGAAATATTAGTTGTATTCCTAGAGAATAGTCATATGTTAAATGGGATGGTGGCAAAGGTTGGTGCATTTTTAAATTGGAGCGTATGCAAACTTTGGGATGGTGGGATTGCAATAATAAATTGGGATTCTAATGGAATGTGAGTTGTATAGTGCACTTGGCTCGTACTAGCCATGAATGAATTCCAAGGGAGAAGCGACGTGCAGTAAATGCATGTCACTCTTACTCACCTCGAGCCTGCCACCCTATTCATTTGCATTGCGCTCTGTTAGTTGTTGTTGCTCCGCCTTGATCGGTCGTGGAGGAGGTATACAACCTGGTCATTTCTCCTTATCCAATGTTTTACAGGTATGGGGTTTTTCTTACTTCTCCATCCGTGAACTTTGCTCTACTCTTAAATCAAGTGTTGGATCTTGTTGCTCGTGGTCTGTGTATTTCTCAAGCTATCACGATGTTTTCGGACTGTGTATTGGTTGTTTGCAAAGTTTGGTTTCCTGTGGTGGTTATTCTGAAACTATTGGCATTTTAAAAAAGAAAGGTCGTGGGTGTCTTTGCTGTGTGTAACTGTTCGCGATTTTTTCTCAGAAAATGAGTGTTGTTGGGCCTGCTTTGCCTTTGGTTATTCATTTGGGTTTTCCTCCCTAGTTGAAAATGGTTTTCCCTGCCTTACCTCTGGGTTTTTGTGAACACTCTTGTATGCCAATACACCTGCGCTATAACCTCCACTCTGTGAATATTAATGTGAGGCACCTGTGTAGTAAAACTTCCATGCTTTGTACCAACCAAACCCTCAGGTTGTTTAGCTCGCTCTCTTCTTCCACTTACTGTCACTGTTATACATCAAACCCTATGCACTATAGTGAAAACATTGCTTACCCAGAATGTGATGGGAGTATTGTTCTTTCTCTTTTACTTGGGCACGAGTTTTAATTGGTCATTTGCTTGGCAATTATGGAAGATTGTTGCACTCACCTATTTACTAGAAGTTACAGTGTGTCCTTATGAAGCTTATGAGTGTGATAGCAAATGTTGCATATTCTTGTTTAAAAATAAACTTGCCATGTTTATCGAATTTGCGAAAATAGTTGTGTATAAGATGTCTGATGTTCGAATTCAATAATACGAACCATAATGACATGGATGAGGAATTGTGATGAATGATTGGCTTGATTAAATGGTGATTATGAACAAAGGTTTGTTTTGGGGAATTTCACGGGACTCTATGAAATTTAAGAACTTTGTTGTGGGTTGGTATTATGAGTTATGACTTGTCCACTCCAAGACTATTGTGGTATTTCTTGTAGCGATTATGATGTTGCTCGTTTTGATTCTATTATATAATGGAAGTATTGTTATTATGGTTAAATAAAATTCTGGTCATATCACATTGGTTACTGTGTAATACAGTTTCGAAGGCTAGTGATCAATTTTGTTAACGAAGCATCAACTTTGGGTTATTGTTTGGAAAAAAAGTATTGTTTAAACTTTAAAATTTTGAACAAAAGGATATTTTGTTTGCAAGTTTATATCTGAGATAGCATGGTTTGATTTTTCATTTGAACAATATCCGTAAGTTTTCCCCACCATTCTATCATTTTTCGCTAATTACACTCCCTCCATGATCCCGATTTCACTTATTCATCCATGTTCCGTGATATTAATTTTAAAGAGGAGTTTGTGTGGAAACAAAGGGAAGTTAATATAGCAAGGGTTGAGGACTGATATTATTGATATTTTTATATACACAGTTAATTGTTTTATTAATTGTTGAACAATATTCGTATATTGATCCCCTCCATGATACCCTTTTTCACTAATTACACTCCCTCCATATTTCCCATGAACCCTGTCATTCCCTGTTCACATGGAAATTAATAAATGATGTGTTATGGATGGATTTACATGTATCTCGTGTTAATTTTAGAGCGAACTTTTGATTCATGTAAGAAGAGTTTCATGTATGGTTTATTAAGAGCTTCATTACTGACAAAATGTTTCTACAAGATGAGATTTTTTATTAGAGGCAACAATGGTCGAAATAACAGAGGTAGGGGAAATTGGAATCGAGGCCATAAGAGGCCTAGATTTTCTATCCATTTTGACGTTGACCCGCAATAATTGAACCAATTGTTCCAAGTTGGGTTCTTTAATTGGGTTGGCCATGGGATACTGCACCCTCAACCAGAAAGACCCCCTTTCCAGCAGCCTCCGGATTTTCCCGGAATCCCTGTACCCCCACATGTGTCTTTGCAGCCCAAAGTCCCCACAAATGACAGTTGGCAAGAAATTGCCCACCATCATGTCTCCCAACATCGTGTATGGCCCACTGTGTCATTGCCTTTACCACCACCAATTAACCCCAATGTTCAAATTTATCTTGTTGTTTCGCCAATACAATCCTCACACGCTAGCAAGAGGTTAAAAACTGACATTCCACAACCTGTGTAAGACAAAGGAAAAACAACGACCTCCCCCTCTAGTTCATCCACTAACTCCTTTAAATATGTGTCTTCCCGCCTCCACCTCAAGGATGACTGCTCCCATGTGATCAATGAAATACAACCTCAAAGGTCTAACCAACCAAAGGCCAGTCAAGGGAAGTCAGTTGGGGACAACAATGAGAAGAGGAAATATGCCTCGCAAAGCAACAAATATGGGTTCTAAATGCCTTTTTTTTTATGATTTCCAGTGACGAGGACAATGTTTAATCGTTTTCAGTATGTCTTGGACAACAAGCCTTATTTTTGGATATTTTGTGGACAATGTGAATATATTTTTTTTGGGATATGATATAAATTATGGCCGATATTTAATATTTAGTTTAAGTGATATCCATGGGAGTTACAAGGGTGTTATATGGTCTAAATGATTATTTTTTTTACTATTCATTTGATGGTAACAAGAAGAAATAATGGGATTTACAAGGGGTCCCACCTATTGAGTCATTATTGATTAAGACCCTTATTTATATATTATTATTATTTATTTCTCCTAAATTAATTTGTTAAGTCAATTTGACTTAACTAAAGAAAGTAGTTGAACTACTTCAACTGATTGGGAAAGAATAAAAGCTCAATTGGATGAAGAGACAAAGGAGAATAAAAGGAGAGAGATACAAGACTAAGGTTTACTCTTTAGTTAAATGAGATAGTTTCAGTTTTCATTCATTTCTGAGTTTACTTGAAAGCCTAATCCTCTTGTTGACAACAGGGTCTCATTGTAGACAACAAGGTTCATGATTGAATTATACTTTTCAGTCGCTTGTTTTAGAGGTGTTGATTCATCCTTGATAGTTTGTGTATTCTTGTTTGTTTGTGAATTAATTTTCATGCCTCATAAAGAATATCTTGCAGAGTCAAAATGGCAGCAGTTTGTGGCAAGCTTATCCGAATCATTGATTTCAGTTTTATCTTACTGTCAGAGTATTTTTATATGGTGCCCATCGGAGATATCTAAATTTGACTTTTGTCCATACCCTCGTAGGGGTTTGTAAATAGAAATACACTTTTGGTATCTCATAATGAAATAAAATCAGATTGTTGTTCTGTCTCATACATGTGTTTTTCATGACTTGGTTACTTTTTCACTTTTTGGTCTCCATGTTTACGTTATTGTAAAATCTGTATACATTTCAGTAACTTTGTATAAATTTTATTTTACATTGCAGCATATACAAATTATAAAATCAACCTTAATCCTTGTAATTAATACTCACGGATTGAGTGAATGTTTTTGACCCTATAAATTTTGGGTGACATTCCCAACTATCTTTTCCTAGCCAGGCAAGATCTGAAAATTATTGAGTAAGGTGTTCCATACCCTTTCCTCAACATTTATTTGGTGACCATACTGGGGAGATCTTCCATATCTCTCTGGTTAATTGTATTCATGATTATCTTTGAATCTTTCTGGGTTTTTTTCATATGATCTTTGATTGATTTTTCTCATGACAATACCTTCTACAAGACGACCTAATATTGAACATGAACTTAAGGACCAAACTAGCATTGCCTTAACTTTATTCAATACCATTCTATAAACTTCTAGTACCCGAGCCGAACTTGAACGCTCTTGGGAAGTAATGGAACAAGATATAAGTATCCGTGAACATTGGGAAGCCATACAAAGGTAGCCTAGAAATCAACAGTAACCTCCCTTCTTCTAAGTCTTTGGTTTTCGTTTTCATGTCCTTGAATCCTCACATTTTTAGAAGAAGAAAAGGATTGTCCCCTTAAGCTATTCCTATCCTTGAAATAGGAAGGAGGAAAGCCATTTTGTTGACCCAAGAAAGCACTCTAAGGAGGACTTTGTTTGAATCTGCCAGTTCACCCTTTTCTCCCTTACCCATCACTCCCATAATGGCATCCACAGGTGGTGCTAGTGGTGCTGGAGGTGCTTCATCATCCCAACCTTCAGACTCATCAATAATTTTAGTTTATATAGCCATCAAGTTCCTATCAAATCTGCTACCAACCCTACTAAATTTATAAAGAAATACATGCTTTTCAGTTTGAGGAAGATGCTACGACCACCCCATGGCATGTATCTTCTCCCTTGAATCTAGCACCCGCTACTCGTTTGTTACCCAAGTTTAAGGAGCATCTTCCTAGGTTCTTGGGAAATAACAGGATCTCTACAAATGAACATCTAGTGGCATTTTCTAATTCTTGTCATAATATCGGAGCTAACGATAACGATACATGCATGCACTTATTTTTCAACTCCCTTGAAGGGAAAGCAACAACTGGTTTCTTTGATCTCCCTCCAAAGATCCTTTCCACTTGGGAAGAGTTGGTTTATTGATTGGTTCAAGTCCACTTATTGACAATCTAAGAGCCCGATCGAACAATTAAGGGAATATAACAATATTTCTTACAAAGATGGTGAGACTATCAAGTCCCTTAACCTCTGCTTCACCAAACTGTACAATCAAATCCCTGAGCTAATCCACCCCCAAAATGAACCCACCTTCATGCATTACTATAATGCGCTTCCCTCTCCTTATCGTCATAGGCTGAAAGAAAAGGCTATTGACAATCTTGGCTCTACTCTCCACACTTGCCTGGAGTACGGAGAGAAACTTGAAAGAACAAGTATCCCTAAAGGAGACTCAGTCAAACAAACATATATGTTTGCCCTCTTACAACTTGGACAAGATATAAACAACTGAATGATAGCCTATGAATGAAAAGGGTATGTTCCCTCACTTAATCATGGGGCATCATCTTCTTCCTTAGTGTCTTTTAGGAATACCAATGAAAACAAATTTCATCCCAAAGCAATCATGTCTCGCAGTTGGTGTAACTTTCGCAAAGAAAATCACGAAGAAAGTACTTGTGAGGTTAAGAAGAGTGTCAGAAATAAAATCTTTGGCAAGAATCCTAAAACAACCATTGTTGTTCTAGAATGGGAATAACCAAAAGATGTCATGATTATAAATACTAGGAACAAAACTTATGCTCCTAAAGGAAAATATGACCCTCCTCGTGTTTCTTCCACTCTAGCCTCATCTTCACAAGGTACTAATGTACAAGCTGTCAAAGTTCTTGAGAGTCAAGGAGTTCCTTCCCTTCTTCCCCCTTCCAAGTATAACATTCTTAACCAATTGGCTAACATTAAGGCCAATGCTACTCTTTTGGACATGGTTGTCGTCCCTGAACAACAAAAGCATCTTAAGAATTTTATGGAAGGAAAAGCTTCCACTATAGTCAATATTTTTGAAGAGGCAAAAGAAGAGGATTACACTGTAAATAAAATAGGTGTAAATAAGTTTAGACACCCTGTAAAAAACCCTCCATTTTTCATTTCTGTAAAAATTATGGACAAGATAGCCCATTTTTGCCTGATTGATGGCGGTTCGGGTCCAAGCGTAATGTCAAAAATCATTATGGAAGAGCCAGGCTTATCATGTACCAATTAAAATTCTAGAAGCATGCTCTCCTATAACAGTCTGTAGCAGTCAACAATAGGTGAAATCAAATACGTGACTTTAGTTCTATGTGCACATCCCGAGATAAGGACAACCCTTAGCATCCAAGTAATCGACACGCCAGTAAGCAACTATTCTATTATCCTAGGAATACACTGGCAAGCCCTAACAGGTGGATATCTTTCGCTTGATGGGACACACTTATCTGTTCCCCGGAATGGAAAGAATATCATAGTCCTAAGAGAAGGAATAGTTTCACCATACATATAGAGTATTCCTCAATTGAATGTAAATTATCTTGAGGAAGACTTAGGGGTATACTCTATCTTTGCTGATGAGGGTGACACAACTTTAAAACAAATTGATTTAGAAGATGGTATGTGGCACATGCATTTCGATGGGTCATGCTCAAACGAAGGTAATGGAGCTGGCATTATCTTCTACTCACCTATAGGTAAAATCCACAACTTTTCTTATAGGTTAGAGTTTGCTTGCACAAACAATGTCACTGAATTTAAAGCCTTACTGCTAAGCATAGAAAATGCTTATAACCTTGGTTGCGACCACCTTACAGTTTTTGGTGATTCTGAACTTGTTGTAAACCTTGTGCGTAAAATATACTCTCCTAGCAATAAGTTGATGAAACGTTATACCCAAGCTGTTTGGGTGCTTATCTCAAATCTGTTATCATTTAACATCACTCATGTTAAGAGGGAACTTAATTCAATGGTTGATAGGTTAGCTGTATTTGCGGCATCCCCTACTCGGAAATTTCTACCTTAGAGGCTTGATTGTACTTTTCAATCTTTATATCGTCCTCACATTCCATATAATGAAGAATCATGGCAGGTTTTTCCTAATGATGAAAGCATATGTGCTTTCATAGAAAATGAACCGTTTAAGCCTAAGGAAATCATATCTATGGAAGATGACAAATTTCCAAAGGGCTTGAATCCTCTTGAGAGTTCATTTTCATCGAGTGATGTGAGTAACAAAGAAACACGTAAGGAAGAGGAGTCGAAAAGGAAAGTGGGTGATACCATTTCCTTGAACCCTGGGACCTCTGAATCTCCAAAGATGGTTAAACTAGGTACCCAATGTTCCGACGAAGAAAAGGCGAAATTCGCAGAACTATTACGTGAATTTCAAGATGTTTTTGCTTGGTCATATGAGGATCCTCATGGTTTTGATCCTTCTCTCATACAACATGCCATTCCTATCAAGGAAGGGATAAAACCAGTTAGGCAAAAATAAAGGCCCATTAACCCCGCACTTGAAGCTACTATTAGAAAGGAGTAGGATTTTTTTTTGAAAGCTGGTATAATCTTTCCAGTTAAGTATTCTTAGTGGGTTTCAAATTTTGTTCTTGTTAGGAAGAAAACTGGTCAAATTCGATTATGCGTTGATTTTCGTGCATTAAATAGAGCAAGTTTTAAAGATCATTTTTTGTGCTAGTTTGTTGTACAAATTGTTTAGAAAATTGTGCCCAACAATACCCTCATTTTCTATGCAAAATCTAATATACAACAACATTGGAATGCGTTCCAATCACTTCAGAAACTCTATTGTATGGCCTCCTTGATTTATGTGCCAAATACCAGTTGTACAACATCTCATAAATCCGTACTTTATGACCTCTTCAAATGTTGTATAATCTCCCTCGATTTGCATGCCAAACACTTTCCTTGGAATTCGTGCCAACAACAACAAATGTACCTAAGTGATGAGAAACACTTGGACACTTTCTCACCCCTAGGTACCTAAGTGATGAGAAACACTTGTCCTTGGTACTTTTTAATTCATTTAACAATCCCTCTTACCGAGGAAAGTGTTACTCACCACCCCCATCTTATCTATGAAAGGTATAAACTTGCCTCTCCTCAAAGCTTTAGTGAGGATGTCCGCTACCTGCTCATCATTGGATATAAACTATAGCTCAACTGCCCATTTATGAACATTGTACCAGATGAAGTGATATCTTATCTCAATGTGTTTAGACTTGTCATGGAAAACTGGATTCTCAGAGTTTTATGCAACTTTGATTGTCATAGTAAATCACTGTGGGCCTCATCTGCACACCAAATATCCCAACCAACAACTTGTGAAGCCATATGGCCTCACAACTGGCTTGATTAGTTGCCATATACTCAGCCTCTGCAGAACTCAAAGCCACTGAATTTTTCTTCTGACTGAACTAAGACACCACTGTTGAGCCCAATCCAAAGCAACAACCCGAGGTACTCTTCTTGTCATTAACACATCTTGCCCAATCTAAGTCTATGTAGTCAATCAATTTGACTCTATCCCCTCTCTCATAGTCCAGGCCATAATCCACTGTACCCTTAAGGTACCCGAGAACATGTTTTTCTACCACCCAATGCACTCTTCAAGGCTCCACCATAAACTGACTAAGAGAGTTGACAACAAAACAAAGATTTGGTCTGGTATTGACGAGATACATCAACGAACCAATCAACTGACGATACAAAGTGGGATCAACCAACTCTAACTCAGAAGAATGAAGTTTCTTCCAGTTGGTTATCATGGGTGTGGACATGGGCCAACAATCCTCCATAAAAAATTTCCTCAGAATGTCAACAACATATCTTCCCTGTCCTAGAAAGATGTGTTCAAGCTCCTGCAAAACCTCCAATCCCAAGAAGTAGTGCATCGGTCCAATGTCTTTCATCTCGAACTCTGAAGCAAGGCTCTCCTTGCAACCAACTATGAGTCTCTCAACTCCTGTAATGAATAGATCATTCACATATAGCACAAGAATGCGAGGATCCTCCCCAACCATAATGTAATAAAGGTTGGGATCCACCTCACTCTTCTTGAAACCCATCTGCCACAAGTACGTATCATGTGACATGGCTCTCGCAACCCCAACAATGGCCCTATTCTTCCTCTCAACAACCCCATTCTTTTGCGGGTTGTAAGAAACTGCCAATTCTCTCTTAATGCCTTCCCTAACACAAAATTCACTAAACTCATTGGAGGTATACTCACCCCCATTGTCAGATATCAACACTTTGATTTTCTTCCCAGTTTGGTTCTCCACAAGAGCTTTGAACTCTTGGAACCGCTGAAAGACCTATTCTTTGGTCTTCATGAAGAAAATCCAAGACTTCCAAGACAAGTCATCAATGAAAGTGACATAATACAAAAATCCACTCAAAGAAGCAAAAGACATAGAACCACATACATCAATATGAATCAAATCAAGAATAGATACTACTCTGTTGTCACTGCTTGGAAAAGTAGTCTTGGTGTACTTCCCAAGAGCACACCCCTTGCACACCTTCTTGTGCTCTGTACTGAACTTTGGCACTCCAGTCACAATCTCTCTCAATATCCTCAGAGCCCCATGGTGTGAATGAGCCATTCTCCTATGCCATAACTCACAAAGGTCATTGTTGCTAGTACTATGCATCAATGCTCTAACAGGATGAAACATGAGCTTGTACAACTTCTCATGCCGGATCCCAATCACTTTGTGATCCAGATGCATGTTGGTGGCCTCCCACCTATTCAAACTAGCTCATTTTGGTCGTTTTCGAGTTTTGTAGTTTTTTCCTAGTTTTTGGATCCCTGACTTCTGGGGCCATTTTGAGGCCCTAAACAACATTTTTAGGGCTCACCATAATCATATTGTAAGTGGAGTCAGATTCTGGTGGCAACATGTGTAATCCTCGGATAGACTTTTCCAATGGGCTATCGTGCGTCTAAAACATAGAACCTATGCAAAAGTTACGACGCCGAGAAGTTGATGTACTAGCTTACCCCAACGGGGCCCACATGAATTTTGACGCTTCATCTCCTAGGGTTAGGTTTTTGGATTTTTAGGGTTTTGGAATTCATTTTTATTGCAAAAACACTTGGAGATCCTCATTGTAACCATATTCTTGCGAATGAGCGCAACCGTCACATCTCTTCTTAGAGATAAGCCGCCACCATTCTAGCAAGCTTGTTTTCCTCTGCATTTTACAGTTTTAACACATTTTCTTATTGAATAGAAACCAATTTTACTGTATCTCTATTATTCTTGTGTCTTTGTGTTAATAATAATAATAATCTGTATTCATTTTTGTTTTGCTCATAAAATCCGGATCAATGGTATCAGAGCGGTCTGCTCCTTGTCGTTCTTAATGCATGTCCCCAACGAGGTCAGGGTACATGTCTCGAGCTTGTTTCACTTAAGGACAAAATCTCTCGCACGCCCAAGTGACCTCTCATGGTGGGAAAAAATAAAGACGACGGGACAAGAGATTCTCTCAAAATAGCTCGAGGAAGCCCTCACGCAACAGAGGAACGAAATGATGGACAGTTTTGCGCAAATCCTTTGGCGGCTACCAACATGTGACACATCTTCCTCGAACGGAGGTGCCACCTCCTTCAAGGTACAAATCAACTTTGATATTCCCATATTTAAAGGTCAGATAGACGCAGATACTGTAGACAAATGGTTAAAACTGCTAGAAGGGTATTTTTCTGTCCATTACTTTTAGAACAGAGAAAAGATTACGTTTGCACTCCTCAAAGTTGTCCCCCATGTAAAATATTGGTGGGAGACTTTCTGTGAGAAAAAAGAAACATAGGAACCCTCATTATTTATAGTCATGGCCACTTGGGAGTCCTTCAGGGACGCTATCAAGGAACAATACTACCCTGTAAGAAGTTATGATGACATGTATACAAAATGGACCACACTGCGGCAGGAAAGAGACCAAGCAATGCCAGAGTTCACAAATATCTTCCATACCTTGCGCACCAAGCTGGGTATTAAATATTCTGAGCGACATCTGGTGCTCAAGTATCGCGGTGGTCTGCATAGATACATCAAGGCTGAAATGGAGTTTTTGGACATCTCTTCCTTGGGCGCGACCTATCGATATGCCGTCAAAATCGAGCAAAAGATTAAACAAAAGACGCGGCGATTTGGGCCTGGAAATCCCTCACATTAGAAGCAAGTAAAGGGAAGCCCCAACCCTCAGAACAAAGGACAAAGAAAAGACGGACAACCTCAGTACAACCAATCTAGGCCTCAATCAAGGAAGGACACCGAAAAGACAAATAAAGATATCGGGAAGTGGTGCGACTTTGATAAGAGCCCCTGGCATAACACTATTGATTGTCGCTTCAAGCAATCGCTGGTGAATCGCTGGTGGCTGAGGTGAAATCCTCTGAATGAAATGCGAGTTTCGACTCTGAGTCAAAACAAGAAAAGGGGAGACAGATCATTGAGGTAGACTCGAAGTTTTATTATTACTTTGAACATGAAATTATACATGATACATGAGGTAGTCCCACCTAGTGTTATTTCCTTGATCCCCAATTTGAAATTGTTGTGGGGTCATTCTCTAGAAATAAGGCCAAAATACCCGCAATGATCTCTAGTTGAGCCAAAAAAAAATTGTCGGAATTTCACTTTTGAAAGCGTGTATGTTCCATTCGACTCTCATCGCTTTTATAAAACAAATTCCCTCAGAATAGATGGAAGATAATACAGATCTGCGCTTTGGGATTTTCATTTGAGTAGCAGTGTTGTATGCGGGTAGATGAACATTTAGATTCGACAAGATATTTTACATTCCACGAACCAGGGCGAGCCTCACTCATCGTCCATTAAAATGTTTGTAAGAATGTTGTCCGAGAGTAGAAATTGGCTATGAACGACAACGATCTCTTTGCTTCATTGCATGGCGACCCTCGACCTCCGGATCAACACAGTGAAGTTCTTGGTGGCCAATATATCTTAAAAATATTCTAGTTCCACGAAATTCTTATCAGAAGGAAAGAAAAATGTTGGCAACGACCCCGAAAGAGCTCCCATAGATCAGGTCCTTCTCAGGATTGTTATCCCGCCCTTCCACACGCCAGGACACGTGCGGATTTGTTAATACGCCCAAACTGCGAGCAAATTTGGCAACACTACAGACCTTTCTCCATAGATCGATCCATAGTACCACCAAGTCGACCAATCGATTAATTTTTGAGCAAAGTTTTACAAATTTCAAAATGAGCCTAGCAACCTCCTCGATTTCATAGCCAAACTTTTAAAAATCTGTGCTCAGATTTTATGTACCAACAGTATGACTTAGCTCCTTGTTTTTTGTGCTAGCTCGCTGTACAAATTGTTTATAAAATCCTGCCCAACAATACCCTCGTTTTCTATGCAAAATCTAATATATGGCAGCCTTGGAATGCATTCCAATCACTTCAGAAACTCTGTTGTACAACCTCCTTGATTTCTGTGCCAAATACCAGTTGTACGACCTCTCATAAATCCGTACTGTATGACCTCTTCAAATGTTGTATAATCTCCCTTGATTTGCATGCCAAACACTTTCCTTGGAATTCATGCCAACAACAACAAATGTGCATCTCTTCTCTAGCTTGACTCTGTCTCTCAAGTGCTCTCCAAAACTCATGAAGAATACGAAAAGTGGGGCGCCCTCCTTTCCCTAATTTGACTCAATGAGGAAGTTGAAGAGTAGCATGATTTAACGATGGAGATTGAGTTAGATCAATGATGGTGATGAAAAGACTCTTTAGTCACCCACTTCATTAACTTTTCATAAAGTCACTTTTAATTTCACATCTTATGAAATTAATTCACTGGGGACCACATTGGACACTTTCTCACCCCTAGGTACCTAAGTGATGAGAAACACTTGTCCTTGGTACTTTTTAATTAATTTAACACTCCCTCTTACCGAGGAAAGTGTTACTCACCACCCCCATCTTATCTATGAAATGTATAAACTTGCCTTTACCCAAAGATTTAGTGAGGATGTCTCCGACCTGCTCATCAGTGGATATAAACTATAGCTCAACTGCCCATTTCTGAATATGATCCCAAATGAAGTGATATCTTATCTCGATGTGTTTAGACCTGTCATGGAAAACTGGATTCTTAGAGAGTTTTATGCAACTTTGATTGTCATAGTAAATCATTGTGGGCCTCATCTGCACACCAAATATCCGAACCAACAACTTGAAAAGCCATATGGCCTCACAATTGGCCTGACTGGTTGCCATATACTCAGCCCCAGCAGAACTCAAATACACCGACTTTTTCTTCTGACTGAACCAAGACACCACTATTGAGCCCAATCCAAAGCAACAACCTGAAGTACTCTTCTTGTCACTAACACATCCTTCCCAATCCGAGTCTGTGTAGCCAATCAATTTGACTCCACCCCCTCTGTCATCGTCCATGACATAATCCATCGTACCCTTAAGGTACCTGAGAACATGTTTTGTTGCCACCCAATGGACTCTCCGAAGCTCCACCATAAACTGACTAAGAGAGTTGACAACAAAACAAAGATTTGGTCTGGTATCGACCATATACATCAACGAACCAATCAACTGACGATACAAAGTGGGATCAACCAACTCTAACTCTGAAGAATGAGGCTTCTTCCAGTTGGTTATCATGGGTGTGGATATGGGCCTACAATCCTCCATCCAAAATCTCCTCAAAATGTCAACAACATATCTGCCATGTCCTAGAAAGATGTGTTCAGGCTCAAACTCTATGATGTTGCTCACCATTGCAATATAGTTGCAAAACCTCTCCGAAGGTTTACTCTCCCTCACAACTTGCCTGGGATTCCCCTCCGATCCTTGTGCTTCCTTCAAAGTGTCTTGAAGCCACTTGGGCTTCCCCTTCTCTGAAGTAGTACCATTTGGAGCGAAATCACCCTCCTCAATCCCACTATCTGAATATTGTGTACTTGAAGATGATCCCTAGGTCGTATGAGAACCAGTAGACTGAGAAATAGTACCGTGTGAACCGATAACCTGAGGACCAGTAATCTGTGACCCTCTCACTTGTGGACCAGTCATCCTTGAAGCAGGTGGTCCTGAACTCTATGTCACTTTGTTTTTTGAAGAACTCACTGAGTCTAAGGGAATGATTGCTCCCCCTGCTCCAAATCTTGTGACCTATGAAAGGCTTTATTCTCCTCAAATATCACATCCCGTCGCACAATTGTCTTCCTCAAAGAGGGGGTGTATATGCGGAAATCCTTCTAGGTCTCGCTATACCCAAAAATGATGCCCTTCTCTGTCGTGGGTTCTAGATTTTTCCTCTTCTCAGAAGGGACATGTGAATAGGTAAGGCACCAAAAAATCCTAAAGTGCCCAATCTCAGGCTTCTTCCCAAAGAAAGCCTCCTCAAGAATCTTATTCCCCAAGACTTTGTGTGGACTCATGTTATGCAAATAAACTGCAGTGTTGCAAGCCTCGGCCAAAAGAAAAAGTGGTAGCCCCTAATCATGTAACATGGCTCTCACATCCCCAACAATGGCCTTGTTTTTCCTCTCAACAACCCCATCCTGCTGCAGGTTGTCAGAAACTATCAATTCTCTCTTAATGCCTTCCCTAACATAAAATTTTCTGAACTCATTGGAGGTATACTCACCCCCATCATCAGATCTCAACACTTTGATTTTCTTCCCAGTTTGGTTCTCCATAAGAGATTTGAACTCTTGGAACTGCTGGAAGACCTATTCTTTGGTCTTCATGAAGAAAATCCAAGACTTCCAAGAGAAGTCATCTTGTTGGATTCCCCTTTTCGCCTTGATCGTTGTGATACCTATCATTTTTAACCTTTTTTTTACCTTCCCGCACCCTTATTTGACACCTATCTCATTGCATTCCTCTTTTCACACTAAACACACACACATACATCAGTTTTTACTCTCTTTTTTTGTTCCACTTCCCCTCTTCCATTCCCCTCATTCACCCATGGCCACTACTCGCAACCCATAATTCTTTCACCTGCAAGATGAATCCAAACAACATAAGGTAGACATCCAAAGAATGACCTCTGAAATTGCTTCCAATAATTCTCGCTTAGACAACTTCAAGGCCAAAGTCACACGTGAATTGGCAGAGGTTAAGGGTGAATTGTCCTCCCTCACCCAGTGGTTGAAATAGTCCCTTGGCTCTCCCTCCCTTGAACAAACTTCCCCCTTTGAAGGCAAGAACTCTTCCAATATTATGGCCCTTCATTCCATTTCCCTTCCTCATGACCCCCTCCTTCCCCGAGTTGAAGTGAACAAATTTGACGAATCTGATCCCATTGGTTGGGTCACTCAAATGGAACATTATTTCTCCTTGCATGGCATTACTAATGATTTGGCCAAACTTCGCTATGGTGTCCTCTATTTGGATCCAGAACGATGGCAATGGTGCCAATGGCATAGAAATACATGCCAGAGGTATGTTGCTTGGACTCAATTTGTGGCAGAGCTATATGACCACTTTGACACTAACACCCACTATCTTGGTCATTTGACCAAGTTGAATCAATTTGGAATAGTGGAAGACTTTTTATTTTCCTTTGAATACTTGGCTTTTAGAATAGAGGGCATGTATGATGCCTTCTTCTGGGAATGTTTTATCAGTGGCCTCAAAGAGGATATTCTAGCCCATGTCCTCATGGATCGCCCTCACACTTGGTTGGACGCTACTCAATGTGCTAAGGGAGCCCAACAAATTGTCTCTACTCAGACCCAGAAACCTTCCTTTGTTCCTCGCACTCAACCTACTAGCCCTACCCCTCCTCCCACTCCCCTAAAGATCCATAAATTAACTCAGGTTGAAATGGTGGAACGTCGACTCAAGGGCCTTTGTTATAATTGTGATGACAAATATTTTCCAGGGCATAAGTGTAAGGAACAAAAATTGTTTATGGCCATCTCTGAGGATGTTTCTTAAGAAGAGCTCGAGACCCCTCCTGTGGTAGAGTTACCCAAGCCAACTGATATTGCCCCACCCTCTGACCAACCAGAAGTAGAACCAGTCATTTCCTTGAATTCTCTCACTAGATTCTCTGCTCCCCAAACCCTCAAGCTCATTGGCTACATTAAGAATCGAAAGGTAATCATCTTAACTGACAATGGCATCACTCATAATTTTATTCACTGTCGTATTTCCCAAGGAATCCATTTCTATATACATGCAGTCAACAACTTTCAAATCATGATTGTCAATGGTGGTTCCATGAAATGTGGGGGGCATTGTGAAAATGTGTGTCTCCAAATTGGGCAGTACCACCTGAAATGTCATATGTTTGTTATTGACATGGGTGATTGTGATATTGTGCTCGATGTGGAATGGTTATGCACTCTGGTTCCCATCCTCATGAATTTTAAGGAATTAACCATGCAATTCCAACAGACAAGACGACAATATAAATTCCAAGGAATCATAGCAGGATCCCCTGAGATCATTAATTCCCATCGAATGGAAAAGCTCCTAAAAAACGGTTATTCTGGCATTATTTCCCAACTCCATTCTATTCAAGCAATTGCGACACTTGTGGTGCATCCCGACCTCCAATGTATCATCTCCAAACACCAAGTTGTTTTTTCCACTCCTCAGGGACTTCCTCATTCTCGTGGTGTTCATAATCATTCCATTCCTCTCATCCCTGACAGTCTTCCTCACAATGTTCTCCCTTATCGTCATCCATTTGCCCAAAAGAATGAAATTGAGAAAATTGTTCAAGAATTGCTAGCTGCAGGTGTTATCCGCCCTAGTACCAGCCCCTATTCTTTCCCTGTGGTCATGGTACTAAAAAAAGAAGGTACTTGGCATATGTGTCCCGAATTTCGCGCCCTCAATAAACAAACCATCAAATACAAATTTCCCATTCCTGTCATTGATGATCTCTTGGATGAATTAAGTGGTGCTCAGTATTTTACTAAACTTGATTTACGTTCTGGCTACCACCAGATACATATGCAAGAGGAAGACATTCCTAAGACTGCTTTTTCGCACTCATGAGGGTCACTATGAATTCTTGGTCATGCCCTTTGGCCTGTGTAATGCTCCTTCCAGTTTCCAAATTCTCATGAACCATGTTTTTCGTCCTTTTCTCCGTCATTTTTTCCCAGTTTTCTTTGATGATATTCTTATCTATAGTAAAACCTGGGCAGACCATCTTACCCATCTGGATCAAGTTCTCAGGCTACTCTCTCAGCACCAACTTTTTCTCAGGAAATCTAAATGTGCCTTTGGATCTTTGGAAGTGGAGTACTTGGGTCATATTGTGGGTAGGGATGGTGTAAGGGTGGATACTAAGAAAATTGAAGCTATGCAAGATTAGTCGTTCCCAAAAATTCTCGAGAGCTTGCATGGTTTTAACAAGATATTATCGCAAGTTTGTTAAGAATTATGGAAAAATTGTCATGCCTCTTACTACTCTCCTTAAAAAGAATGATTTCACTTGGACTCCATCAAGTGATCAATCATTTCAAGCATTGAAAGAATCCATGTGCACAACTCCTATCTTGGCCCTTCCTGACTTCACAAAGACTTTTGTCCTCGAATGTGATGCCTCCGGAAAAGGAATTGGCACAATACTCATGCTATAGGGTAGACCCTTGGCCTTCACTAGCAAACAACTCTCGGAGCGACATCTTGGCCAATCAATCTATGAAAAGGAAATGTTGTTTATTCTGCATGATGTGCATCTATGGCATCCTTATCTCTTGGGGCAATGCTTCCAAATTAAAATCAACCATCATAGCCTTGAGTATTTCCTAGAATAGAGGATTTCATCCCATGAGAAACAAAAATGGGTGACCAAGCTATTTTGCTATGATTATGAGATCATTTATAGTAAGGGAAAAGAAAAGGTAGTGGTTGATGATCTATCCAAAAAGTACGAAGAAGAAGGATCCCTTTTTTCCCTATCCTTCATTGTACTATATTGGCTCCAAGTTGTTCGTCGAGAATGGTTGCATGACCCCAAAATTTCTCGACTAATCCAACAATTGAAAGACAATTCTTCAGTTTCTCGTGCATACTCTTGGCACAATGAAGAGCTTCGCTACAAAGGTCGCTTATATTTAAGCCACTAGTCGCAACTTAAATCCACGATGCTTTCTAAGCTACATGCTTCACCCACAACAAAGCATTACGGGTTTACCAAAACCTATGAACGAGTTAAATGTTCTTTTTGGGGGGATGGTATGAAATAAGACGTCTAGACCTTTGTGGTTAAATGTGATGTATGTCAACATAACAAGGGGGAAATTATCAAATTTCTGGGCACACTACAATCGCTTTTGATTCCACCAGCTATTGGGAGGGAAATTTCTATGCATTTCTTTTATATAGTTCTACCAACCACCTAAGAACATTCTAGAGGTGGAACCTTCTAAGAATTCATCTTACATTTATTATATCTAACTACCATAGTAGGCCATATCTAATACTATAGTGGACCTAGTCCACCTTACATTGAATGGCCTCCATTATTATCGCTATGGGCCCTTCGGCTCCCCCACTACCTCTCTAGCTACCTAACATTCCATCTCCTTTATGAAAGTGTTGTCCTCGACGCTTGTTATGAGGGTGTACAACCATATTCCAGGGTTCCATGGATAAGTGTGGACCATAGTGCTGAATTAAACTAGAGAACCAGGGTCCCATGTAGAAATTAAATCCACCATGATGAATTAGTCCAACCACCATTGTAAACTGGAGTCCTCGCGTAAGATATCTAAACTCAAGAACCAACTGAAAATGATGCTCCAAAGAGCTACATTGATCATGCGAATCCAAATATGTAGGTCCATCCATATCCAAAAAATCATCTGAATAACACACTAGTACTAGAGAATATTGAAAAATAGTATTCATAGAAAGCTCTGAAATGCTCTCCATAATGTGCTCTACATAAGATGGAGTAGAGTCATCAAATAAAATATAAAAGTAGTTATCATTACAGAGATTCCAATTTTCCATATACCAATCGTCACAATTTTCCTCATAATCATACCATGCATATATTTATTGAGTATATCCTGATGTGATGTCGATGTACATGAGATTCCTAATATATCTCCTGCACTGCAAGTCTGATCTCTTCATTAGCTTCCATGTCACATTGAAACTTTGCGTTGGAGGCTTTCAGTTTGCATTGTAGGACCATGAGGGATTGAATGTGAATATCCATGGGAAACACCACATATAAGAACCAAAAGAAAGATCTAAATATCCTTTATCCAATGGATCTAACCTGGTAGCAATCTGAGCACCCTGTGAAAAGTTATGAACTTTGCAGTTCTGTCGTCGTCACGAAACCCCCAAAAATGGTTGATTTTAAATCAACGATATATTGAATTTCGAAGCTCCGATTTGAATGATTTATTTTTTGAAATTGGGAGAAATTGTGAGAGGAAATCAAATCTATAATTTTTTTGTGCAAATTTAGACCCCAGCGTACAAAAATCAGAAAAATAGCACGACCATTCACGGAAAAAACCCTGAAAATTGCATATTTTAAAATGTCGATAACTCCACTTCTCATACTCCATTTCAGATATTTTTTTTTTCAAATTGAGTTTTCTTCTGAGAGGATCTCAGATATACAACCCATTTCTGCAAAATTTTCACTAAAATCTACATAAATCATCTGGAATGTCTCGGCTCTTTTTTTTGTTCTCCGAAAAAATAAATCTACAAAAAAAAAAAAAATATTTGCTCACAATGTCTGCCAAGGAAAGTGCTATGATACCACTTGTTAAGAACAAAATACTTGAATAAAGAAACACCACAAATATTTAGAGAACAATATAGAAGAACCACACTTATATTATAAGAAAACCCTTGAGGTAGGGCAACACCATACAATGGATCCTATTATAGAAGGGATCCTCTCTTATTCAGTTGTTGCTTCAAGGGGGCATCCTCCTTTTGAGCTACCATTCCAAATACAATACTTCTCTTCAAATCTCATGACATTGCTTGAACCCCTTTATATATTTCTACCAACCACCTCAGAACATTCTAGAGGTGGAACTTTCTAGAAGTGGAACCTTCTAAGAAGTCCTCTTACATTTATTATATCCAACTACCATAGTAGGCCTTATTTAATACTATAGTGGACCTAGTCCTAACATTGAACGTCCTCCACTATTATCACCATGGGCCCTTCGGTCCCCCCACTACCTCTCTAGCTACCTAACATTATGGTGTTTCCCTACCTCAAGGGTTTTCTTATAATAAAAGTGTTGTTCTTCTATATTGTTCTCTGAATCTTTATGGTGTTTCTTTATGCAAGTATTTGGTTCTTAACATGAGGAGAGTAAGGTTGAACAACCTCAACTTCATCAAGTAGGAGAAAAGATAATGATGCCTCATGAGGCTTCTCAACATGTTGCACCTCATCATAATTCTTCTTTCTCTTTATGGACATGCCCCTCCATCGCCTCTTTATCGCAAGGGGCTTGATCCTTAATACATGGTGCTTTGTTTGCCTTCTTTCAAAAGGATTTGTTGCATCCAATGGATCCTATGATATTTCTTCACTTCCAAATTCATGGAATAAATCATCATCAATATCGTCAAAAGGGTCACAACTCATCATGTTCTCTTCTTGATGTGCAGGAGAAGCAGAGCCCTGGATGTCTTCATCGAGTGGAAGGGAAGATTTAAGAACTTCATCTTCACAAGGATATTCTTTCTCTTGTTATCTTTTATTATGGACCTGCTCTCTGACCTTTAGACAACCCTAGAGTGTAGAACCCACAATTAAAAAAGAATTACAGAAGAACGTGTTGAACTAAAAGAAAAACTTTATATTGTTCTTCAATGAGTCTCGAGACTTCTTTAGGCACCAAGAATGATCGATCTTGAGTTGGAAATCCCTTCTAGCAACCGTATTTATTTGTCACAACATCACACAGTGAATTTACTCTGAAGTAGGAAATGGAAACCTCCCATGCCATGTTCAGGGTAGCCTTCCTCTCATAATTTTCAAGGATAACATTGTATTCTTCCTTTATTTGCACACAGAACCTGACCAGGAGATTCTTATTATGGTAGTGGCCATATAATTGTTCACAGAGCTAATTGTCTTCATGTATGTTTTCCTTGCGACACTCAAAAATTTCCTCATTACTATCATCCTCTTCTTCCAAAACTGTTATCTTATTGGACTTTAGATGGAGGGTCTCCTTCAAATCTACGCCATCGGGAAGATTTTCACATAGAAAGGCATCCTTAAGATCCTGAATAGTATCTTCAAAATGTTGAGTTCTAGGTGTTGAAATTTTGATATGCTCGCTTAACCATAGACAATGCCACTTCATTGTCACCCAACCATAGGCATTCACATATGCCACCCCCGAGCACACTAACCTTTACTTAGAATAATTCTTGCAAGCCTACTCCAGACCCAACAAATGAACCCTAGTCACAAAATTGTTACAACAACATCACAATAACCATACAAATATAGCATACCTTGTACCAAGAGAAATACCAGAAAGACTGAGAATATTCCATGATATTTGTTGCACTACTCTCTCCAGACTTGCGCCTTCTTCTACTGCAGTTGCAACTCCTTATATTTGTGCACTAGTTGTTTTTTCAATTGCTCCTAAGACTTGCGCCCTCCTTGATGAGTGAGTGAGAGTGAAAATAAGCTAAGACACCACCTTATTTATACTTATTTTGCTAGTGAACTTTTCCCACATGGTCGACCTGTCTTTTCTGGCAAATATAATTTACTTATACTTTTCTGGCAAATATAATTTACTTATACTTTTATGGCAGGGACAACTTCTATTTTTGTGTTTCTTATTTCTTTATTATTATTCTCCTCGGGATAACTTCTCATCTAGGGTTTCCACACATCTATTTAGTGGTTCACTTGCTTCTGGAATATTCTTTGCATCTAAGAAAGGTCATCTAGGAGGGAAAGATCCTCCTGCAGCTACCAAAACATCAACACTCCATGTTAGCTAGGGAGGAATCTTTCACGATGTCTTCATCTAGTATTCCACTTACTCTGCAATCAACTAGTAGCACACAGCTCCCACAATGCCATCGGTATCTCAAATCGTTTGTCATAGTATCTGCAATCAAGTAGCACTCAACTACTTCCGATGTGAACTGGTAGTCTCCATGGCAATTGACTAGTAGCACACAACTACTACAATACCATCTAGTAGAACATGATTGTGTTGATCCATAGTAGTACATAACTACTATCCAATGGTGCACAACCACTCCAAGTATCACACAACTACTATCCAGATACACAATGTCTCTCTTATGGAATCAAACCACCATGCAATACAATAGTCTATATGAATATGTAGCAATCATCTAGTGTCACACAACCACTACAATATGCCCTCAGCCATAATCATAGTCTTTCACCTCCATGACTATGCAACAATCAACTAGTAGCACACAACTACTACAATATGCCCTCAACCTTAGTCAAGATCTTCCACCTCTGTGACTATGCAACAATCAGCTAGTAGTACAAAACTACTACAATATAGCCTCAGTCATAGTCAAAATCTCGACCTCCATGACTATGCAACAACCAACTAGTATCACACAACTACTACAATATGCTCTCAGCTATAGTCAGGATCGACATGACTATGCAACAATCAGCTAGTAGCACACAACTACTACAATATGCCCTCAGTCATAGTTAGAATCTGGCACCTTCATGACTATGTAGCAACCAACTAGTAGCACACAACTACTACAATATGCTCTCAGCCATAGTCAGGATATGTATGACTATGCAACAATCGGTTACTACAATATGCCCTCATCCATAGTCATACCTATGATTATGCAACAATCAACTGGTAACACACAGTTACTACAATATTCCATCAACCATAATCATAGTCGATGTCTCTATAACTATGCAACAGTCAGCTAGTAGCACACAACTACTATAATATTCCATCAACCATACTTATAGTCTCATCTAGTAGTACACAGCTACTCCCATAGTCCTAATGACTATGTGTGTGATGTTTTTTCTCTTATCAGGTCCGACAATACATTACCCCCTCAGTCACAAGATTGATCTAGGGAACCCTTCGCCAGAGGGGTTAGCTAGCATGAGAAGAAACAAAACACCTCCCTCTCAACAAGAGTTGGCATTCTGCACCTTGAATATTTTCTCTCCTAGTCAAATCAGCATGACTAATAGTAGAAATATTGTGCATGGGCCATTCACCACTAGCCAAATCAGCATGGCTAATTTTGTCATTGAATGTATCATTCTCCCTTGGTCAAATCAGCATGACCAATTTGGGAGAATGTTTTCCTGATGCTACTCATATGCGGATGTGTACTGAAGCTTCACAACTCCTTTATGCATTGTGTCTCAGCTAAATTCTTGCAAGAAACTTTCAAATCCATGCTACTTCATGGCTTGCAATGTTGGCTGCTATATACTCTACCTCTTCTATATTGAGTGCCACTGATTTATGCTCCTTGCTCAACCATGAGATCACACGGATTCCAAAGTAAAGTAGCATCTGGAAGTACTCTTTTGATCCACTACACTCTCTACCCAGTCAGAGCCTATATAATCCTCCAGCTTCACATCTCCATCTGAGGCATATCTCAATCCATATCCGCTCGTACCACGTAGGTATCTCAACAAAATTTTTGTTGGAAATTGATGTACATGTCTCAGAATCAAGGTAAAAAGTTCCACATCCTAGTCCTTCTGACTGGCTTCCTTCACTGAAACAAGGGAATCCTCCCAAGAGGTCTCATATCTCCCGGGAGTCTTTGAATATTTTGATCTAGAATCTTGTCTGTTAGTCCTAGAGAACGTCTCTCCCATCTGAATTTGAATCTGAATCTAAAGAGGAATACTTTCTGAATGAAAGTATCTAAGAAACTGACTCTCTCTGAGATCAAGCTCACTCTAAGTCTACATGCTCCCTCTTAAGCTTAACTCTCTCTGAATATATATAGTCTTCGGACTCATTTTCTCCCTCTACATGTGATGACCTACTATTCTCCTTTATTACATGAATGTGCACAACTCTATGTTTGGATAGTTTGCTTCATGTTGCCTCCTACAACTGTCATCATAGCTCCCTCTCAAAGATAATACCTATGACCTGCCCACAACAAGAAACAAGAACAACAACATCTCCATGCTAGCCTCCATGGAATTTACAAGATAACCTGCCTGGAACAAGGTCAACAACCAAGAGAATCTCCTAGAGGAAATCAATTTATCTTGTAAACAAGTGCATTATTAATATGAGCATTCGCATAATGGTAGTTGTCCCAAAAATAATCAAGTGTTACTAAGCTAGCACTAACAATGGAAATAAATATTGCTACTTTGGTTACAACACATACTTAAACTACAACAATATAAGGAATATCAAACCTAGAGTGTGTTTTTCCTCTGAATATGTTGTATCTGAGATCCCTCTGGATCTACAATTTTTTCTTGGACAAAAGATCATTTCTCCTACAAACACCCTAAAGATAGTGATATAATTTAAATATGTACAAGTACGTGCCTTCGTCAAACAACGGTAGGCAGTGGCACCATTTGGCAGCAGCGCTAAGCAACGACAAACCCTAAAACTTCAAAGTGCTCCAACTGTGGGAGAGTCTACCCATTGTCACCTTAAATAAACCCTCCCCTCGCTTTAGTGAAGGAGAAATCCTACACAAGGGGGGAATATCGGGTGACCCTCGAGGGAAATGAGATGGAAAGTAAAGTTGTGGAAGTGATTCCCCTATAGGTCAAACTGCTAAGTGGAAAATGACTTGGAAAAGAGTCTCGAAGATAGCTAATGGTTTCCAAGTGCTTGAGTACCTGCTGAAGATAATTGTACCTACCTGAAACACAAGAAGAGACAGGTATGCAAGATAAGATGTTAGGGGACAAGCAAGTTTAGCTTGCTGTCCCAAACTACAGTAGTAAACAAGAGTATATGTCAATGAAAAATGAAGCTAATTATTGCAGATTTAACCAGTTGAAGCATCTATGATTTATTGAGAAATGAAGCATAAAACATGTAAATTAATTCCCAATACTTTAGCAAAAAATTTAGTGGTATTAAAGGATTGTTGTATGATGTTATTGCAGAGATATTAGGACATCCTTATGGCCGTAGAAAAATATTTATGTAGCATAAAATTCCAACTACCAAAAATCACAAGTAAACCACCCAAAAGATGCACAATGTCAAGTAGATTAATGTGGCAGCTTTCTAGAAAAATTTGAAGGTTTAAAAGAGAGAGAAAGTAAAATTTTGAGAACAATTTGTTACAGCCCTAATGGTTTTATCTTTATGCTATAAAAACAGTAAGATATCCTTGGATAAAGGAAATGCCCTAGTGGCTTAAGCAAGCTAGTTGCATGTAGAATTCACTGCACTTCAAACAATTTGAAAATCTCATAAAATCATGTTACCCAATACAAGTAATTTATTTCTCCAATCCAAATTTAAAATTAGTGCCTTCAATCTATTGGGTAATGGATTCTTGGATGTAATATTTATATCCACAATATCCCGAGGGGTGTAAACCCTCTTACTCCCTAGCGCATGCAAATCAAAGTTAGGTAAATCTAGGAGGGTGTACACCCTTGTACTCCTCCTAGCAACCTTTCAATAAATGACTTTTCAACTAAAAAATAAGATGAACCTTGATGGACGGTGTATGCACTTATACTCCTCCCAGGTTTTCAACCAATAACAACAATGAAACAAGAAAGAAGAACTAACAATTGCATATTTTCCTTACCAATTTCAAGAGAGATGCAAGATAAAACCCTAGTTCACCAAGCAATGACCATTCATAAGCAAGAGAAAAGACCTCCAAGAGGTGTCCACCACCTTAGCTCCACAAATCACCAAGAGAATTCACCATAAGACATTTTCACAAGAGAGAGATGTCCAAACTGCTCAAAGAAGGCGCAAATTTCAGCCAATTATCCTCTCTAATATGTGAGAGTTTTTTATGAAAATGAAATAGAGATGATCTCTATTTATACAAATCCTATAAAACATAGTTTGTCCACATAAATTAGGTTAAACCACAAAGTAAGAGGGCAACAAACCTTACTTTTCTCCTTTACAATTTAAAATTTGATTTTACACAATAAAAACCCTAAAAAAAAGCAAGGTGTCACCCATTTAGGGCAACGTTTTGGCATCTTTCGCAAGTCGTTGAGGTTGGGGATGAAACGTTGGGCCTCCAAAGGCTTTCTTCCAAGGAATTAGGGACTTTTCCAACAATTCAAGGCATCCTCCCTAATCCAAAAGTGCCAAGTGTCAACATCAACACCAAACCTTAACCCATGCATGACGTCAAGCCCTCAAAGTATGACGTTTTGGCCCCAACAATAAGTCATTGGGCTAGTAATAGGTTTGGTTAGGTCTTCCATGGTGTCATCTTAGGCCTCTAAAGGAAATCATCATCAACCGACATGTGGGATTCAAGCCCCAAGAAATCCCAAGCTAGGATTGTTATTCCAAATATATCCATCAACTAGGTCCTACAAAGACAAATGAATACGCCCTCCAAGGGTCTCAAGTCAAACACATCATGATGAGTAAATCAAATCAATAAAAGATCCATTTAAGCATGTAAATCCAAACCACCTCATCATAATAAACAAGTGCTCAAATACCCTTTACAATTTTCTCAGTTTAAGTATGGGAGGGTTGACAAAGCGACCTATTGGGTGAATTGTACCTAAAGTTTAGTAGTGTTTCCGAAGGGTACCTCATTCTAAATCATGTGGATGAGGTGACATGGATGGGGGAAAGACCTTTGGGCATGGGGTTCATGACATACAAGGGGTTGTAGTATCTCATTTAAGTGTGCCTTTTTAGAGGGTGTGTTACACGTTCATTTTCAATGCAACCTTTTTCCAAGCCCATTTATTGCCTTTTATTCTTTTAAGATATTTCTAGGTTGAAGCCAAGATGGGGCTTCTACCTAAGAATGAAAAATGGTGCATCCAAGGGCTCCTCTAACACTTCTTCACTTCCAAAGTCATGGAATAAATCATCATCGAGATCGTCAAAAGGGTCACAACTCATCATGTTCTCTTCTTAATGTCCAGAAGAAGCAGATCCATGGATGTATTATTTCTCTTGGTAGCTTTTATTATGGACCTAATCTCTTAGAAAAAAGTTTATCTTCTTCTTCAACAAGTCTCGAGACTTCTTTAGGAATCAAGAATGATCAATCCTAAGTTGGAAAGCCCTTTTGGAAATCGTATTTGTTTGTCACAGCATCACACACTGACTTTAATCCGAAATAGGCAATGGAAACCTCCCATGCCATGTTCAGGGTAGGATTCCTCTCGTAATTTTGAAGGATAGCATTGTATTCTTCTTTTCTTTGCACACAAAACCTAACCAGAAAGTTCTTATTATGGCAGTGCCCAAGCAATTGTTCACAGAACTCATTGGCTTCATGTATGTTTTCCTTGAGGCACTCAAAACTTTCCTCATTACTGTCATCCTCTTCTTCCAGAACTGTCATCTCGTTGGACTTTAGATTGAGGGTCTCCATCAAATCTACGATAAGTCCATAGGGAAGGTTTTCACATCGAAAGGCATCTTAGAGATCTTGAATAGTATGTTCAAAATTATGAGTTCTAGGACCCCAATGCTTAATAAATTCTCGGACAAGGGTCGTTGGAGAAGATATACTTCTGGGATTACAAGATGGTTGAGCCAGTCTCTCTTCTTCTCTTCAAGTGACAATATGAACAACCTTATTATTACATCATCATGATCAAAATCTAAGTCTAAGATAAGTTGGGTGAACATGACAATGTGTGCAATGGCCAAGGAAGGATCACCATCAAACTTTGGGATGGATTCAAGCCAATCCGTCAGCACTTGTTTAGATACCGATCAACATCCTCAATATCCAAGGCCTTCTATGCCTCATGGAAGCACCACATATACATACTTCCATCACTTAGGAAAATTACTCAATGGATTCACTAGATGACCACAAGGCTCATCAAAGGATGGAAAGGGTAATCAAGGATATCTGGGTTCTTGGAAGGTGGAGTCGCCTGATGAACTCCATGAATAGCTCATCAAGGGTGGAAGGGGAACATCCTTTAGGTGGAGTCACTAGGAAATCTATGGAAAAGGATTTGGGATAGCTTTCCAAAGTGTCGTTAGGGTTTGGAAGAGGATTCAAAATCCTCCCCAGAAATGATGCCAAAATTTTATTGCGCAAACTGTAGGTTTGGAAAAGCCCGACCCAATCCACAAGATGGTGATAACTTTGGGAGAGTCTACCCACTGCCACCTTAGATAAAACCTCCCCTCGCTTTAGTGAATGTGAAATCTTAGACAAGGGGGCAATCATGGGTGACCCTAGGGGGAAATGAGATGGAAAGTGAAGTTATGGAAGCGATTCCCCTATAGGTCAAACTACTAAGTGTAAAATGGCTTGGAAATGAGTCTCGGAGATATCTAATGGTTTCCAAGTGCTTGAGTACCTATTGAAGATAATTGTGCCTACCTAAGACACAAGAAGAGACAAGTATGCAAACTTATATGTTAGGGGGACAAGAAATTTAAGCTTCATGTCCCATACTACATCAGTAAACAAGAGCATATATCAACAAGAAATGAAGCTAATTACTGCAGATTTAACCACTTGAAGCATCAATGATTTATTGAGAAATGAAGCATAAAACATGTAGATTAATTCCCAATACTTTAGCAAAAATTTTAGTGTATTAGAGGGTTGTTGTATGATGTTATTGCAGAGATATTATGACAGTCTGATGGCTGTAGAAAAATATTGCTACAACAGAATATTACAACCACCAAAAATCACAAGTAAACCACCCAAAAGATGCACAATGTCAAGTAGATTAATGTCGCAACTTTCTAGCAAATTTTGACGGTTGAAAAGAGAGCAAAAGTAAAAGTCTGAGAGCAATTTGTTGCAGCCCTACCAGTCATATCTTTAAGTTATAACGGCAGTAAGATATTTGTGGATAAATGAAATTCCCTAGTGGTGTAAGAAAGCTAGTAGCATGTAGTATTCACTGCACTTCAAACAACTTGAAAATCTCGTAAAATCATGTTACCCAATGCAAGTAATTTATTTCTCCAATGCAACTTTCAGATTAGTGCCTTCAATATATTCAGTAAATGGAGTCTTGTATGTAATATTTAGATTCACAATATCCCTAGGGGTGTAAACTCTCTTACTTTCTAGGGCATGTAAATCAAACTTTGGTAAATCTAGGAGGGTGTACACCCTTGTACTCCTCATAGCAACCTTGCAATAAATGACTTGTCAACTAGAAAATGATATGAAGCTTGATGGAGGGTGTAAGAACTTATACTCCTCCTAGGGTTTCAACCAATAACAATTATGAAACAAGCAAGAAGAACTAACAATTGCATATTTTCCTTACCAATTTCAAGAGAGAGACAAGATAAAACCATAGTTCACCAAGCAATGACCATTCATAAGAAAGAGAAAATACCTCCAAGAGGTGTGCACTACCTTAGCTCCAAAAATCAGTGAGATAATTCACCATAAGACATTTGCACAAGAGAGAGATATCCAAACTGCCCAAAGAGGGTGCAAATTTCAGCCAAGCATCATCTCTAAGATGGGATAGTTTTTGATGAAAATGAAATAGAGATGATCCCTATTTATACAAATCCTCTAAAACATAGCTTTTCCAGATAACTTAGTGTAAACCACAAAGTAAGGGGACAAAACCCCTTACTTTTACCCTTTACAATTTAAAATTTGATTTTGCATAATAAAAACCCTAAAAAAAGCAAGATGTCACCCCTTTAGGGCAACGTTTTGGCATCTTTGGCAAGTCGTTGAGGTTGGGGATGAAACATTGGGCCTCCAAAGGCCTTCTTCCAAGGCACTAGGGAATTTTCCAACAATTCAAGGTGTCCTCCCTTATCCAAAAGTGCCAAGTGTCAACATTACCACCAAACCCTAACCCATGCATGACGTCAAGTCCTCAAAGTATGCCGTTTTGGCCCCAAGAGTAAGTTGTTGGGATAGTAATAGGTTGGGTTAGGTATTCCATGGTTTCAACTTAGGCCCCCAAACACAATCATCATCATCCAGCATATGGGCCCTCGTATCCAACCTGTGGGCTTCAAGCCCCAAGGAAGCCCAAGCTAGGCTTGTTCTTCCAAATATGTCCACCAACTAGGTCCTGCAAAGACAAATGAATACGCCCTCCAAGGGTCTCAAGTCAAATGCATCATGATGAGTAAATCAAATCAATAAAAGAGTCATTTAAGCATGTACATACAAACCACCTCATCATAATAAACAAGTGCTCAAAGACCCTATACAATTTTCCCAGTTTAGGTATGGGAGGGTTGACAAAGAGACCTATTGGGTGAATCGTACCTCAAGTTGAGCAGTGTTTCCGAAGGGGACCTCTTTCTAAATAATGTGGATGAGGTGACATGGATGGGGAAAAGACCTTTGGGCATGGAGTTCATGACATACAAGGGGTTGTAGTGTCTCATTTATGGGTTCCTTTATAAAGGGTGTGTTGCACCTTCATTTTCCATGCAACCTTTTTCCAAGCCCATTTATTGTCTTTTATTGTTTTAAGATGTTTCCAGGTTGAAGCCAAGGTGAGGATTCTACATAAGCATGAAAAAAATCACCCACCTTGACTCTACCCTGGTCACATCTTGCTTCCCCGAGTTGAAAACATGTGTGGGGCTTCTACCTATGCATTAAAAATAGTACCCACACATGCTACTCCTTGGTTGGCATTTTGTATTAGTTATTTTTCACAGGTCCCATCAATTTCTTATGAGAGGCATTTCATTATCCTTGATATACTTGGGTGAGCATCTAGAAGGTTAATGATTGGCTTTTATATTTTTCCAGCTACAAGCCTTTGGGCCTTCAACCCCTTCTTCCCATGAAATGAGGGACAATGCCTTCCTGGGTCAGTACACTAGAAAATCCCAAAAGATAAGGAGGTGAGGGGATGAAGTGTGGAAAGTGACAATTATGGTCGGGAATCTTCTGATGACTCATCAAGAGGACCCCCCAGTAGAAAACCTATCCCCAAGGATGACACACTTACTAGAGCGCAATGTCAACCACCTAAGTGAAACATGGCAAAGAGTATAATGTCCATGCAGATGTTGCATAATCAAAAGAAATAATAGATGTAACAAACTCAAATGCCTCAAATATTGAAATGACACTCACCATGATACATGGATTGTACCTCATGGAGCAATACCCAATGTCTTCTGGAAGCCAACTGATGTGGTGGATACCGTCGTGATGAACCTGGAATTATAGTCACGAGGTGGGCCTATATCTGTGTAAGGGGACACTCTTGGTCAAGTTGCCTCTTGGTACTCCATGTATGCAATGTGAATGCCTCGAGACATCATCTCCTTAGTTATCCCTAAGATTTGGGGATAACATCTGGCTCCTACTTGGGGACATGTGCTCGTCATTGAGTGCATGAAAATCACAACATCTTCTGGTGGACCTGTGCCTACACTAAAACATAAAACCATAAAATATAGGGTGGTTCTATCACCCTTCGTCCATATATATCGGAATAAAAAATGAAAGTTGATCTAGAAAAGAAACATTTTAGCATTTTTTCAAAATATTTGAACTAAACATGAAATCAATATGCAGGTAGAGCAAAATGATATATGAAATGCATCTAAACTATCATGAGCAATCAGGATGCAAATGCAAGAAATAAAATGACCTACCTAATTTCATGGGGCCTTGGGGCCCTGAAGATCAAGCTATAAGTGATATCAGGTGAAGTCATACAACCAATGCAACATGTTGATCATCTGATCATAGTATCTCCTCCTGTGCTTATTTATGTAAAATAACAAAGATAAGTCAAGGATGTAATTATCATGAGCATAATATAAATATATAATTGTGAAATGAAATGAATGGAGATGGGTGGGAGGGAGGAAGTCCTGTTGGAAAGAGAAATAATCATCCTCATCATGTTGCCTAAAAGTTTAACCACAAGCCTGATCAATCCATCTATGAAGAGGGATACTATATGTAGATGATGGCTCATCTTCATCTATGTTAGTATGATCATTGCTTCTTGAAGACTGAGAAGATATGAGAGATCCCAAGAAGACCTCATGATTTCCTTGAGAAGAAGGAATGGGGTAAGGGATAGGCTTAGGTCTAGAGAAAGAAAAATACGGCCTCTTCATCTACGAATCCTTGTAGAAATCCCCACTATGAAAGTACTTTCACTTTAGATATTATTTTCGGGATTAACTATGTAGTGTAAGTCATTAATCTATGACCCATATCCATGAGTATTAGTCACAACTAACCAATAATTCTCATGATTTGAATAGTCTACTTAGCACTCATTGCATCGGGTGATGCTCACAGGGGTGAAGAAGTGGGTTTGAAGCCAACAAAATGAATCACATAGCATCAATCATCACTTCCAGGGCTTGCACCTAGTAACCAGGAGTTCCCAGGTGGTCACCCATCCCAAAACACCTCTAGCTCAAGCGCGCATAATTGTGGATTTTTCCCCACAATCAAGCCCACTTAGCTTGCTACCCCATTTGCAAAACCTGAGCAAGTATTGTGCCTTATGAACTACCCAGTTAGAGCTCCCTTCACTCTTATTATTTAAGCATATAGGGGCTTTCGCAATGCAAGATATTAGATATTATTTTCGGGATTAACTGCGTAGTGTAAGTCATCAATCTATGACACATATCCATGAGTATTAGTCGCAACTGACCAATAATTCTCATGATTTGAATAGTCCACTTAGCACTCATTGCATCAGGTGATGCTCACAGGAGTGAAGAAGTGGGATTGAAGCTAACGAAATGAATCGCATAGAATCAATCATCACTTCCGGGGCTTGCACCCGGTAACCAGGACTTCCCAGGTGGTCACCCATCCCAAGATACTTCTGGCTCAAGCACGCCTAACTATGGAGTTTTCCCCACAATCAAGCCCACTTAGCTTGCTACCCCATTTGCAAAACCTTAGCAAGTATTGTGCCTTATGAACTACCGAGTTAGAGCTCCCTTCACTCTTATTATTTAAGCATAAGAACTACCCAGGTTTTGCAAATGGGGTAGCTAAGTGGGCTTGATTGTGGGGAAAACTCCACAGTTAAGCGCTCTTGAGCCAGAGGCGTCTTGGGATGGGTGACCAACTGGGAAGTCCTGGTTACTGGGTGCAAGCCCCGGAAGTGATGATTGATGCTATGCGATTCATTTCGTTGGCTTCAATCCCACTTCTTCATGTTATCGGACTAATCGATAGGTGCAGACACTAACAGATCTCCCTAGATCCACCTGGATCTAGAACAAAACAGGACAGGACATGACTCTTTCCCCAAGTTTTGACCATTGAATTAGCTAGTAGGAAGGAACAAATAACATACCTTTATATCACTTCCTAGGGTCTCTGTTGCTCCCGCTTCGCTCCGGTGCTCTCATGAGGTCAAGACCAAGACAACACGAACCAACCAAAGTGAAGATAGCAAAATATATTCAACTGTCAACTTATGTGTATGATCAAGGAATTACACAATAAAGTGAGAATAGCTTTATGGGAAAGGGACATGCCACTGTATCATATTAATTGAAAGTAAAGATTACAACCTGATTGCCTTGATGTCGCAAGATTCCTTTCGATAGCTCTTGGCTCCAATACACACACTTACTCAATCCTTGTATGAAGAAGATCGAATCCTCTTGATAGACTTGCTAGAGTCTCCAAGCTACTGTTCAAGCTAAGTCCTTCACACAATTCTTTCACCAATTCTCCAATGAATCTTGCTTAACCTTTTCCATGAGAATTCCATCAATATATAGGAGAGAATGAGATGGTTACTTAGATAAGAATGATCCCACAATACCAGGGAAACCAGTATAAAGATAACCATTCGAATGCCAACCCATTCTTTTAGAAGATTCCCTTCTAGAAACATCGAGAATTCATCTTTTTCCATGCTTTAGAGAAGGTTCACACCCTAGATATGTTACACAGTGCGAGAAGTTCGCACCATAGCTTAAGGCAACCTGCGAGAATGTATCATTCTCGCACCCTAGGATACTAGCAGCCTGCGAACTCTCTTCAAAAATGAGTTTTTTGGGAAGAGATGAACATAACTTTTCTCA
>ML777556.1:459487-485749 GCA_009831015.1 Picea engelmannii | reverse complement strand
TATAATGAAAATAAGAAAGGTTTTCCCGGTTGAGGGTTTCCGGTAAAAATCTTTGTGTACTCTGTGTATGAGCCATTGATTAATTTTTGTATTGCTTAAGAATCTATATGCATTGCTTTACTTCGCAGGTTTAAAACTTACAAAAACAAGCTATGACGTGATTAAAAATGAATAATGTTGTGGTCTTTCCAGTGTTGTCAAATGTCGGCATCACCTCGACCCATTTCGTAAAGTAATCAACGGCTACAATAATGTAACCATGCCCCCCGACCGAGTGAGGGTGACATGTCATGAAATCGATGCCCCATTTTGCGAAGGGACCAACGGAGACCACATGGTGAAGAGGAGCAGGATGTGACTGTATCTTCTGATTATAGGTTTAGCAAGCATGGCATTTCTGAACGACGATTATGCAGTCGTTAAACAAAGAAGGCCAAAAATACCCTGCTCATACGATCTTATGGGCAATAGCATACCCAGACATATGACCACCACATGCTCTAGAATTGCAGTCGTTCAGAGTTTTCTCGGCTTCGTCGAACATTAGGCAACGTTGAAAAACAGAGTCAATCCCCCGACGATAAAGAGTATCCCCGAGGATAATGTATTGATGAGCTTGATAGCGTATGCGACGTCGGTCAGTACTAGACAAAGTTGGCTGGAAAGTCTGGGTTTGGAGATATATAATGATATCCCCATACCAAATATCATCAGTGCTAATAAGGAAAAGAGATTCATCGGGTAATGAATCCACTGCTACTGTTTCCATTGCAGAATGGGGAAAGTCGCATATCAACTCAACAAAAACTAAGGACTTTTTGGACTTGGCACGTTCGAATTCCAAGTCAAACTCCTGGAGAATCACAATGCATTTGGAGTATTTTTCCCCTAGCAATTGACGGGTAAGAATGTGTTGCATAGGGTTGTAGTGAGAAATCACTATAGTTTTGTGCGAGAGGATATAGTGCCGGAAGCGTTGGACGGCTTGAACGGCAGCCAAGGCCAGTTTTTCGACATGTAAATACTTGATTTCAGTAGGTGTTAGACTTCGACTCAAGTAGTAAATAACATGTTCGTCGTTAGCATCATCCTCTTGGACGAGAACCATACCAATGGTGTAATCCGAGGCAACAAGGTAGAGGAAATAATCGCGACTGTAATCAGGGGGAAAGAGAAGCGGAGCACGTGTTAGGGACAATTTCAAAGCTTCAAAAGCATTGTTAGCAATGGTATCCCAGACGAACTCTGAATCCTTTTTGAGGAGCCGCGAAAATCCACGAGTTATCTCAGCATAATTCGGGATAAAACGACGAAGAAAGTTTGCTTTCCTCTGCAAACATTGTAATTGGCGAAGTGTAGAAGGAGGAGGGAGATTAAGGATCGCCTCAACCTTTAAAGGATCCACCCGAATCCCTTGACGCGAAACGATAAAACCGAGAAGGCAGCTGGATTCCACGCAGAAAATGCACTTATGAGGATTTAAACGTATACGGTAGAACCGACAACGAACGAAAATGGCTCAGAGGTGGGTTGGGTGATCGACTCGGCGCATTGAGTGAGCGAGTAAATCATCCAAATATGGTTGAACGATGTACTTGATATCATGGAAAGCGTAAGACATAGCGCGTTGAAAAGTTGCGCTAGCATTCTTGAGACCGGAAGGAAGTTTTCGATAGGAAAAAGTACCCCAAGGACAAATAAAAGCAGTCTTATGTTGATCCTTGGGAACAATGTTGATTTGATTATACCCGGAGAAACCATCCATGAGAGAGAAGATTTCACTTCCGGCGCAGTCATCGACAATCTGATCAATGAAGGGGGTAGGAAAGTTGTCTTTTGGACAAGCTTTGTTGATATCCCTATAATCAACGCATACACGAATGGTGCCTTGTTTCTTGTCAATCGGGACAAGATTGGAAACCTAGTCTGTGAGAGCCACCGGATAAATAAAGCAAGCTTTCAGAAGTTTCTCGACTTCGAGCTTTATAGCAGCCGCTTTACGTGGGTGAACTGGACGAAGGCGTTGCCGGACGAGTTTAGCGTCGGGGTATGTCTTTATCTCATGTATCACAATCTCAGGGTCGATACCAGGCATTTCCTCGTAGCTCCATCCGAAGATGTCACAAAACTCTTTGAAAAGGGACGTGTAAGTGACGACTTCGTCAGAAGAACACGAAGCTCCAATATGGACATTTTCGACAATCTTAGGTTTGATGGATGTGTCAAGGGGAATAGTGGGCGAGATATTGCTTAAGTTCCCTTCGGAAAACACATCATGTGCAGACTCGGGAACAGTGGAAATGACAACAACGGTCGACGGGGTTGAGATCCATTGATAGTTCTCAATGGTATGTTGCTCCAGAAAGAGGATGGAACGATGATGTCCATCGTCCCAAGGGGTGTCCTCCATGACGGACATGATCATCTCGTTAGTGGGAAAAATAACACGAAAAGGATCGGGAGACAACTCATCAAGAGAGGGGGTAGAAGGCAATGCCGATTGAATGGCCTGATAGGCGGATTCGACCGGACTTAACGGCATTGCATCGCCGTAACGCAGATGATCTCCAGGGTCAGGTACTATCCAGGGGTCGTGAGATGCAGGAAGTTCGTGAGGCAAGGTGGAGATCATGTTGATGGAAGCAACAGACGAGCGTGGAACATCGGGCAGTGGAATGGGGAAAGTACCCATTAACGAAGAGTCCTTGAGAAGGCCTACACCGACGTTCTCATAACCCAGTGGGGTTTTAGCGATAAACGGTACGTTTCCAGTACGGGTATCGGAATTGAATAAGGCTAGTTGGTCGACGGTGACAACCTTACCTTGATGTGGGAAACGTGCCACACGAAAAAGGGTCGACACAACTGCGTGCATGGAATTGATCCAGCTGCGGCCAAGCAGAAGATTATAATCAAGGGGAGCGTCAAAGACTTCCACTTCGACTTGGACCGTTTTGCCTTCTAACGTGATGGGCAATGAAGGAAGAACATCGTAGGGCTTAAAACCAGAGTCGTTGAAGGCTTTAAGAGTGTTATGGGATTCATTTAAAGAAGGAGATCCAATAGCTTTCCAACAAGCAAGAGACATAACACATGTCGAGGCACCCTCATCGATAACGGTTCGACCAATGTTTTTGTCAGAGACAATCACTTGGATCTGGAACGCAAGTTGAGGGGGTAACCTTGGAATGTGATCTTCCAAGTCAAAGATTATTAAATTCATATCTGTCAGATCGATTCCACCGATAACTTTCAACAATGCCTTCCGTTGTGCGGGATGAGTTTGAAGGACTTCAAGGGATGACATCGCAAAAGGTGCTTGGGCCAGATCTTCAACAATGTTGTAGTTCTGGGCCGCACGAGCATGAGGAATGAAAGCCGATTTCTGAATGACGCCCTTTGGGGGGGGTCGTAGAACTGTGTTGAGGCTCGGTCGTTCAAGATGAAGAGGACTGTTGGTAGATGGAGTCACAGGAGAGGGTTGTACCGAGGAAGGCGGTAGATCATCAACCTTCTCTTTAGAGGGAGAATAATCTTTGGCTCGAGTAGTGAGTGTAATGTCGCTCTGCTTTGAATCGCCAATACACATCAAAATATATGATGTAGTAGAAGAGGAGGGTTGGTCATGAATGACCAACTGAGCATGTTCTTGAGACGGGAAGGGTTGGGACAAAACGACCGAAGCATGTGGTTTTGGAGCTCCTTGAAGGAACTTAGTGACCTCGGCGTGTCGTGGACAATCCTTCGTGTAGTGATCATCACCACAGATGAGACAAGGGTATCGAGGTTTGCACTTATCTCGATCATCAACAGGGGTAGTTTTGGTTTGCTCTGCTTGAGAAGTATTTTTTCCCTCCTTATTCTTACCTCTCCCCTTTTTAGATTTGTTTTTACCGGCTGAGGTAGATTGGACTGCATTTACCTCAGAAGTCTTGCGGGCGGGAGGGGCAGGAGACGGAGCATTTTGAACATTAGAAGAAGCAGGTTTGGGGTTTGTGCTTGAGGCAGAGTGTGGTTGGGCCTGGAAAGTGCCAATCACACCGTTAGCTGCATGCGAAGCAGCTGGAGTAGTTGAAGTTGTGGAAGTGGAAGGACGAGGTAAATCAGGTAGTAAATCGTAAAGGGTACCTGTTTGTGAGTAAACGAGGTCAAGATATTGAGCACGACTTATAGCCTATTCTTCTGTGACCACACCACCCATGGCAATGTCACGACCGATGTCATTCACAAACGATTTGGTGAACCATTCTGCCAGCAACTGATCGGGGAGTTCGAGTTTAATAAGACGTCGTCGTTGTCGCCACTCATGAATGTGATCGGATATATGAGTGGCCTTGTTTTGTTTGAAAGAAGTCAAAATATTGGTCCCCATGTCATAATGAATCGGTAACTTGTAGTGTGTGAGGAAAGCCATAGCTAGGGTGTTGAAGTTAGAGAAGAAACCTCATGGTAATTCGATATACCACTTCGCAGCAGAACCTGTGAGAGTTCGTTGAAAAAGACGTAAACTAATAGAGTCATCCATCAATGAGTTGGATGAACACCATAGGTGAAAACTCATAACGTGATTGTTTGGGTCCTCTCCTGCTTTGCCGTCGAATTTGGGAATGTTCGATGGTAGCTTGGCTGGGATAGCAGGCCATTGGGGAGAGTGACGAATTGGATCATTTAAAATCCTTGACAAATCCGGAAGATCCAAAGTGGCTATGAAGGGTAACTGTCGATTCACCTGCGGGTACTGGTGGATTTGGGGAGGAAGCCCTATCGGCAAACCAGTAGGACCATAAGCAGTCTGCATATAATGTGAAGACCCAGGCAGATTCGGTGGTGGTTGAAGAGGATAGTAGTTCAGAGGATTGTACCCTGGAACAGGGGCTTGAGTTTGAGCATTCGCCCCCCAAATGGGATTGAACGAACCTGGATATGGTTGGCCCACACTAGGGGGTATTACAGACGCAGCTGGAAACTGCTGCCCCCTAGTCGATTGAGGAGGATGTTGTATCAACTGATTCCAATACTGGGCCAAGGACGGAGGTATGTTTTCCCCATAAGGTGGGGTTAGTCCTCCCATCGAAGGTGGTGTTCCAATTGGGGGAAGTGTGCCAATTGGTGGTTGTGTTCCAATTGGGATTTGCGTTCCAAAAGGAATTTTCCCGCGGAGAGGGGGTTGAGTCATACCACCTTGGTGAAATTGTCCACCGACGGGAATCTGGTAATTTGGTGTGAATGACGAAATAGTGCCGCTAGGATAAGGACTGCCAGTAGAAGATGAAGAAGGTCCTCCAAAAGGAAATTGAGGGAGTGTCGGAATAAAACCGGGAAGAGAGTGCCCAAAAGAAGAAGGACCACCAGGAGATCCGGAGGGAGTTTGCGTACGAGTAGGAATGGAAACATTCAACGCACGGTATCTAGGTGGTAATGTCGGAGTGACGTTGGGCGTTCATGGTGTGTTGATGGGAGCAAGACTAACTGCAACAAAACCGGTGGGAACACTCGTAGTATCTGTGAGATGGGCCATTTCGGCAGGGACGGTAAAGTGATAAGCGGTAGTCAACGGTACTATCTCTGGACTAGAGATTTTGGAAATCATAGGTGGGTTGATTTTAGAAATCACAGGTGAACCCGAACCAAAAAGGTCTCGTCGGAAAACACCTGTAGACCAAAAAATATCTTGGCCTTCTATGCCTAGAAAGGGTCCAACTGGTGATCCAGAAGACGTAACAACTAATTCTCCAGAAGAATTCAGTCGCATAAACGGTCGCTCAAAATCAGGGTGAAGTCGAAAGTCCTCTCGAGTATTCGTAATTCAAAAATGTTCTAAAGAGTCAGTGCATTCCACTTGTGGCGTGGTGACGACTGTGACTTCACTTTGTCGAGCAGAGCCCTCAGGTGTACTTGTAGGCAAGGGTTGAAAACCTTCTAGACGATCTGGAGATAAACCCTGCATTCTACGTGAACGATGTGGAGGAGCTATTGTAAACGAATGACAAACTTCACAAAGAAAATCTTATGGTCAACTTGGAGAAACAAACAACACACGCTAGTAAACAAAATCTAGGAAGCAACACCAAGCAAACAAGACCTTCTAATTCTGAAATCACTAGTTGGTGATGAAATCCAACGTCGCAACAACAAGACGAGAAGGGGTTGGGCTAGGGTGGAAAAGTTACGCTGACGACCTGCTTAACGGACTTACACCCTGGTGCAAGCTCCCACACATAATCGTGGGTATACCCTCCAAGGAGCCCGAGTGAGTTTGGTCAACGTCAATTCCAGGTACCGTGAAGACTTTCCCCTTCACAGTCACCTCGTGTAAGAACCTAGAAATATAGGCTACTAAGGTTACCACCAACAACAATAAAGCCTGGGGGGACAGTCGACAGTCCGATCCACACACAATGGCAGGTTATCTAGCCCGAAATCAACTCAAAAGGCTTCCACTCATCATTGTGGGTATACCTCCGAGTGATCCCCGTAATACATGCAATCTCTACATCGATATCAACAAAGTAGGTTGAGTAACTCTGTCAATATCAATGCGACATCGTGTTTGACCCTTGTGTGAGAAGGGCTTCCCATGACAAGATGTTGCAAATGGAATTTAACACTCCCTAACACAAGATGCTATTGTGTGTTTTGTGCTTTGGAGAGTGTATCTCTCTTCCTACTCCAAAGCGCTAGCCTAGCTAAATGTTGGTGTAATAGAGCCCTAGAAAAGAGTTACTAGGTAAATTTTACAATTGTATAGTGTTATTAAGAGTTGTTGTTTACTCAAAGGAAACAAAGATGAAACTTATGTTGTATGACTCTGACCCAACGATGCATGGATGAGAATGAAAAATATATCGATTTTCGTTCAATGAATCCTATGTATGGGAGGGAGAGAGAAGTTTTCCGGATCAAACTGTGAACTACAAAACACAATTTCCTTTAAAATGCAAATGCAACAAATCACGCATCATTAACAATTCTCTATTGTTTCTTCAACAATTGATTTTCAATGTTTTCGAAAACAAAAATGATTTTTGAAAGAAAAACTTTGTTCACTTTTCAAAAAAGACCCACGCCATGATAGTGAGAGTACAGAAAATAAAAAACCAATGAACAAGCAATGATAAAAACCCAAACCACTCTTTCAATGAAAACAAAAATAAGAAGCAAACCAATCTAGTATTTTTCAATCGCATAAGAAAAGTGATCTTTCAAACAATAAGCAAATGATAAAGACCAAGAAACTCAACTTTCAACCGATTGTCGGTCTTTAACCAAACAAGCACACTCAGATTCCAAAAACAGAGAGTATGGCTTTGCCACGAAAAGTCAAGAAACGAAAGTCAAGAACAAGTGACAGGAAGAGCCTTTGAAATCCTAAGACTATTCGTGCACGAAAACGAAGATAAGAAGAACATCAATCAATGGTCCAAGAAACTCTTATGAGGCACCTAGACTGATCTAGGCAGTTGAAGATGCCAAAACTTAAATCCAAATTTAAAAAAAAAAAATGGGTTCGCAGGCTGAGAGTGTTGCACAGTGAGAGAATGAGTGATTCACAAGTGGCCCTTGAGCAAAGTGCGAGAACCTCGCACTGAACCTAAAGACAGGGTGTGAACTTAGTATGTTCTCGCAGGCTACTATGGAGGGCAGTGCAAGAACCTCTGAAACCAAGCAAATTTTTGGAAAAAGACACAAAATTTAAAGAGGCCTCTGGACCCAGAGGGTCTATCAGGGTATCCTGAATACTCAGAGATTGATATGAAAGGAGAAAAGTAAAACAAGAGCAAATGGCCACGGAAAAATACCAAAAGCCACAAAGAAAATGGGATGATCCCCAATGGAGTCGCCAATTTTGTTATCGTACTAATCGGTAGGTGCGGACACTAACAGATCTCCCTAGATCCACCTGGATCTAGAACAAAACAGGACAGGACATGACTCTTTCCCTAAGTTTTGACCATTGAATTAGCTAGTAGGAAGGAAAATGTTGCGTCGAGTCATATTCGAATGGATGGAGCAAATCTATAATCATATCATCATCAAGATGCCAAACATCATAATCATATACGCATGAAGACCCGTCTTCTGATGACAACTCAACCCCTTTTCCTCGAGAGCCACCCTCGATGTTGTAAATGGAGTCTTTATCAAAAGTGTAATGAACAAAATCACATATGTGTCTCCCAGTCTGTATGAAAGTGTCAATATGCTCATCAACCATATCTAAGGGTTCTTTCATGAGACCATCAGTGTGACTGAGACTAATCATCTCTTTGTCTTTGTGTGCAAGAAAAACAAAGTTTATGGCAGTTTCAACTGGATCTTCATATTCTTCATCATTGATACTAGTTGCTTCTTCAACTTCATGTGAAGGAGGAGAGTAAGGTTTGACAACCTCAACTTCATCAAGCGAGAGAATATATAACGATGCCTCACAAACCTTCTCAACATGTTGGACCTCATCAGAATTCTTCTTTCTCTTTATGGACATGCCTCTCCATCGCCTCTTCATTACAAGGGGCTTGATCCTTAATACAGAGTGCTTTGTTTGCCTTCTTTCAAAAGGATATGTTGAATCCAAGGGCTCCTCTAATACTTCTTCACTTCCAAAGTCATAGAATAAAGCATCATCAAGATCGTCAAAAGGGTCACAAATCATCATGTTCTCTTCTTGACATGCAGGAGAAGCAAAGGTCTGGATGTCTTCATCAAGTGGTAGGGAAGATATAAGCACTTCATCTTCACATGGATCTTCTTTCTCTTGGTAGCTTTTATTATGGACCTGCTCTCTGAGAAATTTTTTATCTTGTTCTTCCATGAATCTCAAGACTTCTTTAGGCATCAAGAATAATCAATCATGAGTTGTAAATCCCTTCTGGAAATCGTATTTCTTTGTCACAGCGTCACATAGTGACTTTACTGCGAAATAGGCAATGGAAACCTCCCATGCCATGTTCAGGGTAGGATTCCTCTCATAATTTTGAAGGATAGCACTATATTCTTCTTTTCTTTGCACACAGAACATGACCAGGAAGTTCTTATATCGTAGTGCCCAAGTAATTGTTTAGAGAACTCATTGTCTTCCTATATGTTTTCATTGAGGAACTCGAATCTTTCCTCATAACTATCATCCTCTTCTTCCATAATTGTTATCTCATTGGAATTTAGATAGAGTTTCTCCTTAAAATCTTTGATAAGGCCACGTTGACGCTCGAATCCATCAAGGAGCGAAACAACAACCTCATGAGGATAATCCTCCATTTTTATATAGGTGCTACTCCTCTTTGGATTATGATATTCTTAATAACTTCGGATCATGAAATAATATAGGACCTTAAGATAGTCCAATCTTTTATGCCCAAAGAAAAATCAAAATGTTGAAAAATAAAAGGATTTATAAAAGAGCATTCCTCTAAAATGGACCAGGAATCTCATACATCACACATTATAGAAAATTAAAAAAAATTACTCACATCCATTATAGTGAGAATAAAGATTTTTTTATCACATCAAAATAAAAGAAGATGGTTTGTACGCATAAGAGAACTTTTATAGAGTAATTGCTAATATAGCTCAAAAGAATATTATGATAGATCAATTTCAAATAGTTTATACTCAAGACTCAAAGTTATAAAATATAGTCAAAACTTATGCCGACTTAGTTCTCTCGGATTTCTCAAAAACAACAATGTTTGTTACAATGCTTTGAAATTAAAGGTGTTTGTCCATAGGACTGGGATTGGAGCTACCATGGACGATAAATAAAACATATGCAAGAAGATAGAACGTAGAAGGAAAAAAATGGGCATATGTCAAACAATAGAATCTGGAAAGAAGACAAAGAGAAAATTATTAGGATTTGGTTAACTTTTATATTTAAAGAAGAAGAAGAATTGGATGAAAACTGATAAAGAAAGAAGCATGTGATCAACATGGGCTTACTATGATGGTATCTTTCTCATTCATTTGCTTGTTGTTGTTTCTTTTATACTCTTGTTGGTTGCGGTGATTACCGGTCATAACTACCTCTATTGGTATTTCTAAGATATTGGTGATTGATTTGTTCAACCATTCTTGGATAAAGTCCCTTAATGGGGCAACTGTTACTTCTTGTTTTATTTCTCTAAGATCAACAAATATTTTTTTTAATATATTTTCAATATCTTCATTTTTATTTGTGTATTCGACAAGCCAGTTGTCAATGTCATCATGTATAAATTCAATCATATTATCAAACTTTCCAGCCGATGTCCTTTTTAATTCTTCAATTTGCGCTTTGAAATGTTGTCGAGTCATGAGCATAGAATTTGAAATATATTTAGGGTCCCGGACTTTGACAGTGGTTCTAACAATATCCAAATCAAGGATTTTTTAATATGCTTCATTCTTCCTTCTTGATAAATCGGCCAATTGAGTTATCAGTCCCTTTAGCACATTGATTTTTTCCATCCAATAGGATTTTAATTGTTTTATACGGACTCAAAGAAGGTAGATTTTCTTGCTTTCTTGTTTGCTCTGTCATTGCTGAAACTTTGAGTGCAAACATTACAACTCCGTCTATGTAAAACCCTTCAACATTTTTCAAATCCAAATTCAAGTATTCCTTGGTATTCTGAATTCTCAAATATAGAGAAGCAAAACCCTTCGAGATATCCCACAGCTATATAATCAATGACATCCTTTTATGAATATTTTCTTCAACGAAATTTTGGGTGGCAAAGATTAAATTGGAAATTCCTTTGACCCTTGCACTTGGTTCTGGGTTTTCTTGAAGACCTTTTCTAGGATGAGTCATAGCAACGGGAGAAGCCAGAATAAGTGGAGGCATGAGGGTTGCCTCCAATTCATTAATTATTTATTTTAGTTGAACATTCTCTTCCTCCATATGTGCAATTGAAATGTCAAGTGCATCCCCTGTAAATTTATGAATAAATGATAATTTAGAAGGTAACTTATCCCGAGTATCAATGGTAGACTGTAGCTTCCTGCTCTTACTCTTTTTGTTCTCTCAAAAACTAATCTCTTAGATTCTTTATCAAAAGAGGCATTTTGTACAGAGAACATTTCTTCATTAGAAAATGTCTCGTCCTAGATCATGAGTGTGGAAATATGTTGTTCATTTCCTGTAGCCAATACTTCTACATATGGGAAAGTAATATTTTCAGTATCTACATCCAAATCCATGTTATCTAATAAAAAATCATCTTTTGGAGCATTTGTTTCATCCCCCTCCTGCTGTGAATTAGTCCTTTTTTATTTTGACTTTTAATTTATGGGGATTCTCCAAGTTCCCTTTAGGAGGGTTCCTCTCTTCATCATCTCCTGAGTTATTGCTATGCATTTTTCTTGTGTGGGATGTCCCTGGCTTAGGATTTGCCTTTGGTAAGGAACTTCTTCGAGAAGTAGCCAGTGACTAGACACTTTCCTCACTCGAGGGTTTATCTCTTTATTTATGGTGCTCTGTAGTACTTATAACACTCTCTATATCTCCATAATCTTTGTAGGCTTCTTGATTATTTGGATTATGGTTGTCATTTTCTTCTTCTCTGCTGACGGTTGAATTTATGAGTGCATGGTTGAGCCCAACCAAAAGCAAATGATTACAAAAAATATGATTAGGGTTGAAACCCTTGACTTCCTCTGCAAATCTCAGGTCAAAATGATCGAAACAAGCAACATATTCATCTATTTTGGAAATTCCTTTGAGAAGAATTTCACCAACTTTCCATGGGAGAGGTATGAATTGCTTTTTTCTTTTTTCAGAGAAAGTATGGAACCATAATTTATATTGTCTAGCTATCTCAATGATAAACAACTTATCATATATATAGTAAGGAAGGAAAATAGGTTTTTCGATGGAGCAGAAAACCCTAATGACATTGTAATCCTTCGTTTTCTCAAGAACTCATTTTCCCTTCAAAAAAGTCGTTGCTTCCAGTGATAGTCGGGAAGTGTCTTCCCAAAAAAAAACTTCTTGAATTTAGACACAAAATCATAATATGCCTCATAGAAATGACGACTGATTCTATACCTCCATAGAGCTTGGTACCACATGGTCATATGGTGCACCTTTATTTTCACTCTCCAGGCAATGTTTAAACCCTTAAAGGTATGACAATATGTGATAGCAAATATCAAATAAAACGACATATACAAAAAATTATCAGTATTCAAATTAGTCAATTGTGCAGTGATTTCATTCAAAATAATCTTTGCCTAGTCGAAGATAGTGTTTTCATGAACCACAAAATGCATTATATATAATGTCAATTGGGGAATGGTTTTTGTAGAGTCCTGGCCAACAATTCGAGTAAATAACCAGGCAATTTCTTTATAAGGATTTTTTAAAGAACTTACCTAAATTATAGATATATCTTCAGGAATTGATGTAGGGTCATGCAAATACTCTTGAAGAAGCTCTATTCTGTTGTTGCTTCTGTTTAGGAAATTTCTAGTTTCCTCCCCTTTATAAACCAGGTTCGACTCTGGCAATTTCAACATTTCTCTAAATATTGAAGGCGCCAATGAAATAAGAGAACTACTCTGCAATGCAATGACCCTTATATTTTGAATAATCTTATCGATGCACCAGGTGACAATATCCTTGTATTCAAAGACTTCTCGAACACATCATGTGAGAACTATTCTTGAGGTCCACACTTTCTTGTTCTCTTTACCAAACAATTTTGAATAATACTAATAGGAGCGGGACCAATGATAATTCTGGTCTTCTCTAGCGAAGAGGTTCAAAGTATCCCCACATAACGATTATTTTTTCTTGATTGTCTTCACGAAGCTTTGCCATCTTTTCTTGAAATATTACACTCACAGTAAAAAAAAATTGAGTTAGATTTCTTTTTACGAAAGCATTAACTCAAAATAAATATCACTAGCCTCAATATAAGCATCATTAATTAATGGCCACTTGAACAATAAATTTAGTAGTTGGGTTCGTAGTGACAAAAATAAATGTGACATCGAAAAATGTGAAGGGACAAGTAATGGCGGAGAATCGAGGTGGGCGACTAGTATGAAAAGGCAGGTCCACAAGTCCAAAGGTCTGCAAGTCCGAAAGTCTGAATGTATGAAATGGCTAAGTGTTGAAAAATACCAAGAAGACAATGGAGAGAGTGGAGGTGCATCACATAGGTCTGCAAGTCCAAAAATCAGCGATGCAAAAATAATCTAAGTGTTGGACGGACTTATACATGGGTAAATGGAAGATAATACAAGTGTGAAGGTTCGTGTTTCTGTCATCCGAAAGTACGCGAACATAATAAAAACGACTAAGTATGGTAGTCTTATAAAAACCAAGAAAAGGAAGAAGAAGGGAAAAAACAAATGGGGAGAGAGAAAGTAAAAGGGAAAAAGAAGAGGTAAGAAAAGAAACAGGAAAAATAGAAAAAAGGGGGGAAGTACAAAAGAGGTTCTACAACTGGCTCCAACTCTGGGATGACAACCCCTTGCAGGTTGTCAAGAATCCATAATCTCGTGACCAGATGTTTTATCCTTTGGGAAATGGGTTCAAAACAGTGAGGATGTACAAAATAAAATAAAATAAACTATGTACAAAGAGAAGAGAGAATCTCAAGCGAAAAAACTTTTCAGGTGTTGCCCATTGACAGATAGCATTAACATTTTTCCCTTCATGTCTTTAAGAATATATGAATTGAAACTCAGGATTTTCTCAATGAGGTAAGGCCATGTTATCCCCTACCCTAGGGATAACTAAGGAGATCACGTCTCGAGGCCCACATGTCCTAGACATGGAGTATCGAGAGGCAGACGACTTGAGAATGACCCTGGAGGGCCCCTCTTTTCTTCAGTGCAGTCCATTCATCAGCAACAACATTATCTATCCCCACTAGCCTCGTCCTAAAGTAGCAGTGAGTCTTGCTCCATGAGGTAATGAATCTGGGTATCATGGTATTTATCACTCGTATTTTTGAAGCACTTGAATATGTTGTATCAATCCTTCTTCATTTCATGATGTTTGCTTGGGAATTATGCTATTTTCCTCATCTATACCTAGAAGGGTAACACAATGCCTTAGTAAGTTGGTTTCCCTTCAGGATGGGTTGCCACTGGGTGGGTTTGTGAAAATTCATCGTCTATTTCCTCCATGCTTACCACTTTCTTTCTTTATTCCTTCCATCTCCCCTATCCTTGTTTGGGCATTGGGATTAGCTATGCTAATAAGGGATGTTCCTTGCCCTGTGGGAAGAAGGGGATAAAGGCCCAAAGGCTAAAAGTAGCTGGCAAGAGTTAAAATCCAATGTTGAAACCTTGGAGATGCTTCACCTGGAGATTCTCAAGAAAGCAGTGAAAATATTCTCAGTAAGAAAAGGGAACCCATAAGATACATAAACTCTCAAGGTACTAGTTGATGGATAGGAGGTCTCATCACGAACCAACCTATTATGACCATGGGCATGTAGCAGTATGACACTACCACCTATCTAGTCACCAAACCAGGGTAGTGTCTCTTGGTGGCATAGCAGAGAGAAAGGGGGTCTCATCACAAGCCAGCCTTCTCATTTACGTGAAATGTTTGGGGATAACATTGTTACCTCTGGTCATCAAGCCAAGAAAGTGGCCCTCAACTTTTCCCTTGAGGCACAAAAGAAAAAGATCAAATGAACTAAAGCTAAGAATAAAAGGCAATGAATGGGCTAGGAAACAATTGCATTTATGACAAGGTGCAACTCTCCCTCTACAAAGGCACCCACATGTAAGACTTACATTTCCATGTTATTACAGGCACCCCATGCACAAACACTTACCCCATGCCACCCCATACACTTACATGACTTGGATTATCCCCCACCTTGGAAACACCCCAAACTTAAGGGAGGTTAGCCCAAAAGGAAACTCTGAGACCTTCTCCAAACCTAATTTGTCAAATTGCATAATGTCTTTGAGCATTTGTTTGGGTTAAGGGGGGTTTGATGCACATGTTTGGGTAATTTAATTATTGGATGTGATTTACATGCTATGATCCCTGTGACTTATGAACCCCTAGAGGGCGTACTTGTTGTTGTTGCAGGACCTTCCCTAGTGGACAGGTACACATGAGGGGATGATTAGCTCAGACCTTCATGAGGGCTTGAAGCCCATAGATGGATGTTGCAACCCCTGCCAGGGGTAAGAAGAAACTGAAGATTTGCACCAGGAAAAAGAAGGATGTTGCCTTTGGAGGCACCCTGACAGAACTAGACCTAGGGGGATCTTGTTCTTCCACATGGATGTTGGCACTTTAGGGCCCTGGACATCATCCAGAGCTAGGGTTTTCATTTTGGAAGAAGTTATGAGCCTAGTGGCACATGTGGGCATCATCTGGGGCCTCTGGAAGCCAACCACCCTGCATTTTAGGCTCAACATCACCCTAGGAGGGCATGACGTCACCCTTGGAAATGTCTTTAAGTGCTAATTAATTTTTATTATGTCAAAATTGGATTTTAGTGTAAAATGGCTAGGTCGGCTTTAATTTGAACTAAAATTAATTAAGAGTCAAAGTTTTGTATAAATAAACATAAAGTACATTCATTTTTTCATAACAACTCTCACTTGGAGAGAAGTGGACTGAAATTTTCACCCTACTTAGGGTTTATTGGCTGAAATTGTGAGGCACACCTCTCTTGGAGTCTTCTACTTGCAACTTGGATCATTTTTGGTAAAGTTATTTGGCAATATAGGGTTTCATGGCTTGATTATTCTTGGTGAAGTAAGTAAATCTGCAATTGTCATTTCATTTTAATGGTTATGCTATATTTTTTTATTCATGTTAAAGTTTATGAAATTGCTTGCTTGATAAACCCTAGGAGTAAAGAAATTAAGATACTACTTCTTAGCTCTACATTTGTTAGACTTTTCTAAGGTGGTTAACTTTTACAAGATTATAAATCCCTAAAGTGATAGCACTCTAGAAGCCTTGATCAATTTTTGTTGCATCTAAATATTTCTTTCAATAATGTAAGAAGGAGGAAACTGCTAGGGCCTAGAAGTTCCTACTCTCTAGTAGCTCACCTCCCTAAAGATTGAATCCTAAGAAGACTTAAGGTACGACTCTTCTAAGATTCACCCTTTACTTAGATAAACACAATCATTATGTTTCTTACTCCAAATGAATGTTGTTGAACTCTTGACTCCATAACCCATCAAAGGCACTAGTCCTTACACTTATTTTTTTGAGAGATCAAACCAACACTCAAACCTTAACCTTTCTAGCTTTCACTGACTAAAACTAACACTAACCTAGCCTAGACAACTAATTTACTTGTTGTTGTTATAAATCACTACTACAACCATCTTGATGCAGCAAATTTTATGCATAATCTACATTTAATGCTAGCTAAACACTTCTAAATTTGCTTGTGACATTTGATTATCATTCTGCCTAGTAAATGTTATCTTTTCATTGTTCTTTCAAGCAATTTTAAGGCATATTTCTTGCAGTTGTAATAAAATACTTATCGTTGTTGTAAACTTTCATTTTGTTGCAATTTTATATCAGTTGGTATACATTTCAATGGTTTATTGTCTTATTGAAGCACTAATATCATTTTGTACTTGAAACTTCCATATTTTCGCTTGATGTATTGTTATGGGTAGGTAAACCTCATCCATTACATTTGCTTCATCCCTTAAGACATAAAATGAGCAAGACCTTTTTACTTGAGTGACCAGTGAGAGGGGGGTTATCTTTGCATCCTTCTTTTAGTTTTGACGACCCTTTAGGTTACTAGGGACGTCTCGTTGCGGTAGTATTAACATACTCCTAAACAGAAAGGGGTTTCATATTAAGGTGACAGTGATAGGTCACCCCCTTGTTACACCAATCTTGTTTCACTTGCCTTGTGCTTTGGGCAAGTACAGATTGTGTGATAACGGGCCCGATCCAGAGTGCTTCAAATTTCATATGCATTGACGACTTCTCCTTTGCTTTGTTCCAAAGTAACACCAGTTTGCCTTTTAGGAAAATTTTGACTATTGCACTTTGATCTAAATATCTTTTCACATTCTATTGCCTCTGTGATATTTTATGCAAAGATTCACTTCTTTTTTCTTCCAATATCAACAATTAATTTAATATTTTTTGCAAAGGAGTAATATCTTCAACATCATCCATGTTAACTGCATAAGTCAAGGCATTCAATTCAAGGCTGATTGGAATATTAGCTTCCTTTCCATAAACCAACATATAAGGAGACATCCCAGTACTATCTTTCAGAGTCATTATGCATTCCCATAAAGCATTTGTCAATTTCAAGTGCCAATTTTTCTGACTTTGATCAATGGTTTTCTTTAGAATCTGAATGAGTGTCTTATTGGTAGAATTGGCAAGACCATTCCCTTGTGGATAATAGTTCGATGATTTTCCCATCATGATGCCATACTCTCTACAAAAGTTTGTGAATTTTGACCCGATGAAAATTGAGCCATTGTCTGTAATGAACTTTTTTGGCACACCAAATGTTGACAAGATGTTATCCTTAAGGAATTTAATTATTTCATCATAATCGACCTTTTTCAATGTTATTGCTTCTTTCCATTTGGTGAATTAGTTCATAGCAGTAAGAATATATATATTCCCCTTACTTGATTTTGGATTTATTGGTACAATGACGTCCAGTCCCCATTGTGCGAATGGTTGTTCTACATATATGGGTTGCAAAGGCATTGCAGACCTCTTCATCTTCCTTGAAAATTGTTGAGAAGGGATACATTTTCTCACTGTCACATATGAATCCTTGACAATTGATGGCCAATAATATCTTGTTCTTATTAGTTTATGTGTTGTAGCAGTAGGCGAAAATCCCCCCCCCCCACATATGCCTTCATGAAATTCTTGTATCAGTTCTTGAGCTCTATTTTCATCAACGCACCTCAATAAAATGCCATCAAAATTCCTTATGAATAATATTTCAGCAATCATCACATATTGATTTGATTTCATCTTTAATTCTCTTCTTTCCTTTGGAGTCATGATGATAGGAAATTGTCCAGACTTTAAATAAAAACCAATGACTTTGTACCATTAAGAGCCAGATACAAGTTTTCCGATTGAAACTGAAACTTCTCCATTCAAAGCATCGTCGTTTTCAATAATATTGCACAATTCTTGCCCTTTATCTACTTTTAGAGGCTTAATTTCAATGTCATATTCTTGATTTTCGCTAGCCAATTTTCCCATTTCCCTTCTCTTAATTGTTGGTTCAAAAGCATCTTAACTGGAGAGGATGGAACATATACTATGACATGAGAATATAATATATATAGGTCTGAAAGTGTTCTATTTCCTTTACGAGAGACATGGCTTGTTTCTCCAATTCTAAGTATCTTAATTCATAATCATGGAGGTTCTTTCTCATAAAACGGATTGGTAGCTCTTCACCCTTGGCATTTCTTTGAGTAAGGAAAGATGCCAAAACATTTTTTGTTGCAAACAAATACATGATGAAATCTCTTTGAAAATCCAAACTAATGAGGACCAGTGTCATAGTTATTTCCCTTTTGATGTTACTAAAGCATTCTTGTGTATCCGAAGTCCATTTTAACCTTTGATCCTTTTTCAATAATAAATTAATTAGTTTTACAATGCTCGCATAATCAGGAACAATTCTCTGCACAAAATTGATTTTGCCAAAAAATGACTGGAATCCTTTCTTAGATGATAGAAGGTTGAGTTCATTGATGGACCTAACCCTTTATGAGTCAATATAAACTCCTTCTTTACACACAATATGCCCCAATAGCTTTCCTTCAGTCACATCAAACAAACATTTCTTTGGATTCAAAGAAACTCCATATAATCTACATCTTTCAAATATTTGCCTCAGATGATGGATGTGCTCATTTCTTGTCTTTGAATGCACTGTTAGATCATCTTGGTAGTCCACCATGAATTTCCCTATCAAGCCTTCGAATGTGTGGTCCATAGCCCTATAAAACTTAGCTCCAACATTTTTTAAACCAAACGACATCTGAGCATATGCATATATCTCCCAAGCTGTTATGAAAGTCATCTTAGGTATGTCTTCCTCTACAACCAAAACTTGACTGTATCCAGAAAAACCATCTAACATGGACATACAAGCAGATCCAATGACTTTTTGAAGAAGGAATTCCATGTTGGGCAGAGGATAATTATCTTTTACACTTGATTTATTGAGATCTCTGAAATCCACACACATCTGAATCTCCCCGGTCTTTTTCCTCGCAATCACTGGATTTGAAAGCCAGTCAAAATGCCTGATGGGATATATTATTCCATCTTTCTTAAATTTTTCCAACTCAATCTTCACCAACAGTTTTAACTTGAGATTCATCATGCTTATTCTCTGCTTGACGGGTTTTTCTCCTTCTCTTAATGGGATGATATGTTGAAATATTGTTTTATCATAGGCATTTAGATCATCATAACTCCAAGAAAAAACATCAAAATATTCTTTTAAGAGGGAGATATATTGATCAACTTCTTCATTTGTACAATCAACTCCCAAGTTAATGTACTTTGGGGAACTATCAGTCCTAATAATGACTTTTCTCGTTTCTTGAAATTCCTGGACTGATACTTCTTCCATGATATTTTTGGTATGATCATCTCTTGTGAAAAGAGATTCAGACTGGACACAATTCTTCAAAACAGAGGCAATGCCATTATCTTCATATTCATTTTCATTTACTAGAAAATCCTCTAGGTTTTCATCATTTTCAAACACTTGGAGATACTCTTGGTTATCAGGTATTGAGGGTCAAAATACTCTTTTTACTTGAAAAGGCGTCTCACTCTGGATTTCATCTGGGTTTGACAGTGAAGCAGCCAATGCCAATGAATCTGCCTTCTGGTTTTTATCCCTTGGAATAAAAGAAATATTGAAATATCAGAAGGCCTCCATCAATTCATTTACACTTTTGAAATATAATTTAAGCCTTTTCTTCTTAATATTATATGTCTGAGTTACTTGATTTATTATCAATTCAGAGTCTCCAGTCACAATCAAATGTTCAATATTCATTTCCCGTGCCAAGATCATTCCTTGAATCAAATCCTCATATTATGCTTCATTATTTGTGGAAGAAAAATCAAGTTTGATGGCATGTGGGTGTACAATTTTTTTGGGGCCTTTTTAGAACAATTCCAACTCCGCTCCTTGAGCTTGAACAAGCTCCATCGAATGACATCCTCCAATAGCCCGCAAAGTAATTATATTCATTTTTTATATCATCAATCTGCTCCATATCCATGATGGCATAGTTTCCAATACCAACATATATATAATCTTCCATAAGTTCGTTATCCTTCTTTTTGAAAGAAAATGGTCTCCTAGGTTCACGAGGAACTTTGATCATTGCTTCATATTTATAAGGTGACATCATACAACTTCCATCATTCAATATATAGCCACCAATCATGGAATACCAGTCTCTTCCGAGGACAACCCATATGCAGGAGGAAGATCCACCACCACAATATTGAAAACTGTAATAATATGGGGAGTGTCAGTAATCCAGGCGTAAAAATATTTAATTTCTCCATAAGTTGGTACCTGCATGGAATCAATTGTGTAAATGATTTTGCTTGTTTCATAGTATATGGTGCAGCTCATACCAAGTGCCTCCATTACTGCCAAAGGCATGATATTGTTTGCCACACCAGTATCAACTAGACAATTATGGAGTGCAACATCATGGTTTTCTATTAAAATATAGAAGGGTGGGACTTTGCCTTTCAATTTTACTACTGATGTATTTTAACTTTGCTCTGGGTTTGCGATAACTGCTTCAATTATTCTCGTTGGCTCGTCCAACAACTTGATAATTTTTTCCCTTTATTGAGGAATTTTTACCACTTCTGTGAAAGGCAGAGTAATTCTCAACTTGCTTAGATCATCAACAACATTATATATCATCTAAAGGGATTTAGCATCTGATGTTGCTTCTTAACATCGATGTTTCTTATCTTACTTTTGTTACTCTCTTTCTCATCATCTTTCTCTTTATCATTTTTTTTATCTTTTTCAAAATTATCTTTATTTTTAGACTTATTTACAAATGTCCATGCTTGGACAACATTTTCTTGCGAGACCGGATCATATTTGCCTTCCTCAAATATGTATGTGGATGTCTCACATCCATCCATCTATACAGGTTCAAAAATTTACTATGGTATATAATCATTTTCTGGCTCAACTATCTGTTCATTGTATGGTTCATCAAGAACCATTGCATTCAGAATTGGTTGCCTATGGACCCTCTGTCTTTGTTGATTATCATCATTTTCAAACCTTGTTATCTGCTCTTGAGGAGGGTTCCTTCTTTTTTCTAGGACCGACATCCTTGGATTGGGTATATAATTATCGTTCCTTCTCAATATTGTTATTTCATTTTTCATTTGTCTAATGGTTCTATTCATCTGTGCAACCTTGATCCTTTGCTTCATCAACTGGGCTGCAACAGGGTCTATTTTCACATCCGGTATAGTTCCTTTAAAAAATCCCCCACCAATGATCTGATTTTGACTTCGTCATGGCATTTGATCTTCATTATTTTTCGAACTAGATGCTCCTTGATCGCCAATGTTTAGATTACCCATCTGCCTTTGTAATTTTCCAAGAATAATGTCAAGGTTAGTGTTTGTTTCAATCATTATTTCCTCCATTTCCGTAGCTTTGGTCATTGCTTCATCCAGAGTACCAATTTGGGAGGTTCTAATGAAAAACTTCACATTGGGTGGCATGACATTTTTATATCAACCAAGTATTATTGGATCATTAGTCCTTTTTTCTTCAGGGATATTGTTTAGTATTTTATTGAATCTGAGATTGAAATATCTTATTCTCTCATTTTTCTTTAGACAAATTTGGTTGAAATTAGTGAGAAGGGTATGATATGCGACTGGGGGACCGAACATACTCAGAAATATAGCTTCAAGGTCATCAAACGAGTCGATTGACCTTGTGGACAATGTGGTGTACCATTCGTAAGCTTCGCCCGATAAAGTTTGGAGAAACAACCTTACCATTACATCATTGTGTTCAACAAAATGGAAATCCCAAACATCCCCAAAAAATCAATATGTCTCTTAGCATCAATAGTTTCATCTCCAGAAAATGTCTTCAAAGTACCTTTAGGAAGAAGAGGTAGCTCATGTTGTTCACCTCGCAGGTTGAGGGGAGAGTCTCTTATTATTCTCAAATTTATGAATAATTGTCTTTCTTCATGTCTTTCCTCTCATCTTTATTCATGTGCTTCTTCTTGTCTTTCTTCTCTATCAGCCATGTCTAGAAGTTCCTTATTTTTTTTGGGAGTATGCCTTTCAACTTCTATGGTATGCAACTACTTGTTTTTGCTTCTAGTGATTGGTCCTTTGTATTTGTCTAGCTTCAATTCCTGCCTTGCTCTTGAGCTCGTCTTTCATTTCTCTAGTTTTGTCTTTCGTCTCTTCTTTCTCTTCGAAGAATTTCTCTTTCTTCTTCTTGAACTAGTGTCTCCCAGGATCCTTCTAGCTCTTCTCTCGTTCGAGCAGTTGTTATCACAAGATTATATAATTGATGAAGAATACTTCATTGATTATTCAATATGATCTCTAACTGGGGTTGGTTTGTCTGAGACAAAGTTATATAATTTTAGGGTCTAGAACCAGATATTAAATCTTCAAGTATGTTCCCTAGTGGAGTCACCAAAAATATTTATGCTTGAATCCGTCAAGGACCGAAACGGTAACCTCATGAGGATATGAATCTTCCTTCATTTTTATAGAGGTGGTACTCCTCTTTGGCTTATGATGTTCTTAATAACTTTGACTCAAGAAATAATATAGGACCTTAAGATAGTCCAATCTTTTATATTCAAAGAAAGATCAAAATGATGAAAAGTAAAAGGATTTATAAAAGAGCATTCCTGAGAAAGGGACCAAGAATCTCACACATCACACATTATAGAAAATAAACAAAATTTCCTCCCACCCATCATAGTGAAAATAAAGATTTCTGATCACATCAAAATGAAAGAAGATGGTTTGTATGTATAAGAGAAATTTTATAGAGTAATTGCTTATATAGCTCAAAAGAAGATTATGATAGATCAATTTCAAATACTTTATACACAAGACTCGAAGTTATAAAATATAGTCAAAACTGATCCCTAATTAGTTCTCTGGGATTTCTCAAAAATAATAATGTATGTTACAATGCTTTGAAATTAAAGACGTTTGTCCATAGGACTGGGATTGGGGCTCCCACGGACCATAAAGCAATCATATACAATAAGATAGAACATAGAAGGAAGAAATTTGGTGGATGTCGAACAATAGAATCTGGAAAGAAGACAAAGAGAAAGTTATCAGGATTCAGTTATACTTGTCTATTTAAAGAAGAAGAATAACTAGATGAAAACTAATAAAGAAATAAGCATGTGATCAGCATGGACTTACTATGATTGTATCTCTCTCATTCATTTGCTTGTTGTTGCTTCTTTTATACTCTTGTTGGATGCGGTTTGATTACCGGTCATAACTACCTCTGTTGGTATTTCGGAGATCGTGGCGATTGAGTTTTTCAACCATTCTTGGATAAAGACCCTGAATGGGGCAACAATTACTTCTTGTTTTATTTTAACATTAAACAACTCATTTTCAATTTCTCAAAGATCAACAGATAAATTTTGTAATATTATCAATATCTTCATTTTTATTTGTGTACTCGACAAGCTACTTGTCAATGTCATCATGTGTAAATTCAATCATATTATCAAACTTTTCAGCCAATGTCTTTTTTAATTCTTCAATTTTCTCTTCGAAATGTTGTCGAGTAATGAGCATAGAATTTGAAAGATATTTAGGGTCCGGGACTTCAATACTGGTTTCGGTGATATCCAAATCAAGGATTTTTTAATATGCTTCATTCTTCCTTCTTGATAAATTAACCAATTGAGTTTTCAATCCCTTTAAAACATTAATTATTTCCATCCAATATGATTTTAATTGTTTGATGTGGCTCGGAGAAGGTAGATTTTCTTGCTTTCTTGTTTCCTCTGTCATTGCCGAAACTTTCATTGCAAACATCACAACTTCATCTGTGTAAAACCCTTCATCATTTTTCAAATCTGAATTTAAGTATTCCCTGGTATTCTGAATTCTCAAACCGAGAAAACCAAAACCATTTGTCATACCCCACATCTCTACAATCAATGACATCCTTTTCTTAATATTTTCTTCAACGAAATGTCAGGTGGCAATGATTAAATTGGAAATTCCTTTGACCCTTTCACTTGGTTCTGGGTTTTCTTGAAGACCTTTTCCAGGATGAATCGTAGCAACGAGAGAAGCCAAAATAGTTGGAAGCATGAGGGTTGCCTCCAATTATTTAATTCTTTCTTTTAGCTTAACAATCTCTTCCTATGTATGTGCAATTGAAATGTCAAGTGCCTCCCATGTAACTTTATGAATAGGTGATAATTTAGAAGGTAACATATCTCGAGTATCAATGGTAGACCATAGCTTCCCTCTCTTACTCTTTGTAGTTCTCTCAAAAACTAATCTCTTATATTCTTTATCAAAAGAGGCATTTTGTATAGCGAACGTTTCTTCATTAGAAAATGTCTCATCCCAGATCATGAGTGCGGAAATATGTTGTTCATTTCCTCTAGTCGATACTTCTACATCTGGGAAAGTAATATTTTCAATATCTACATCCAAATCCATGTTATCCAATAACAAATCAGCTTCTAGAGCATGTGTTTCGCCCCCCTCCTATTGTGAATTAGTCCTTTTTCTTTTAACTTTTAATTTATGGGGATTCTCCAAGTTCCCTTTAGGAGGGTTTCTCCCTTCATCATCTTTTGAGTTATTGCTATGAATTTTTCTTGTGTGGGATGTCCCTAGCTGAGGATTTTCCTTTGGTAAGTAACTTCTTCGAGAGACAGCTGGTGACTGGACATTTTTTCTCACTCGAGGGTTTACCTATTTCTTTATGGTGCTATGTAGTACTTATAGCAGTCTCTATATCTCCAAAATCTTTGTTGGCTTCTTGACTCTTTGGATTGTGGCTGTCATTTTCTTCTTCTATGCTAACGAATGAATTTATAAGTGCAAGGATGAGCCCAACTGAAAGAAAATGATTATAAAAAATATGATTAGGGTCGAAACCCTTGACTTCCTCTGTGAATCTCAAGTTAGAATGATTGAAACAAGTAGCATATTCGTCTATTTTGGAAATTCCTCTGAGAAGAATTTCACCAACTTTCCACAGGAGAGGTATGAACTGATTTTTTCTTTTCTCGGAGAAAGTATGGAACCAAAATTTATATTGTCTTGTTATCTCAATGATAAATAACTTATCAGATATATAGTAAGGAAGGAAAATAAGTTTTTCAATAGAGCAGAAAACCCTGATGATATTGTAACCCTCAATTTTCTCAAGAACTCCTTTTCCCTTCAAAAAAGTTGATGCTTCCAATGATAGTCGGGAAGTGTCTTCCCAAAATAACAACTTCTTGAATTTAGACACAAAATCATACTATACCTCATAGAAATGATGGATGATTCTCTGCCTCCATAGAGATTGGTACCACATGGTCACAGGGTCCACCTTTATTTTCACTCTTCAAGCAATGTTTAAACCCTCAAAGGTATGACGGTGTGTGATAGAAAATATCAAATAAGACAACATATAAAAAAATTATTAATATTGAAATTAGTCAATTGTGCAGTGATTTCATTCGAAATAAACTTCACCCAATTGAAGATAGCGTTTTCATGAACCACAAAATGCAATATATATAATGCTAGTGAGATTGCATGTACCAGACCAACGAAATCCAATCATTATAATTGTAACACGGTCCGACATAGTCCATAAATTCAATTGATGTATTGTATTTTACAGTGATTCCATCCATGGAAAATAGCCCCAGGTCATGCAGGGAGGATGGTGCAATGCAATATGTCCTATTGTTGACAATGAAGTCAGCATCTATAGGAGGTAGTTCCTTAGGTACCCATTATTTAACAAGATGCTTATACCTGAGTGGCACCTCTATGTCTCATATTCTTTCATCATCATAAGAGAATGATTCTCCTTCAGCAAGAAAAAATTCTATGTGTCTGCATAATTTTCTTCTGACTTTTTTGTAAGTTTTAAACCTGCGAAGTAAAGCAATGCATATATATTCTTAAGCAATACAGAAATTAATCAATGGCTCATACACAGAATACACAGAGATTTTTACCGGAAACCCTCAACCGGGAAAACCTTTCTTATTTTCATT
>ML777556.1:445014-455132 GCA_009831015.1 Picea engelmannii | reverse complement strand
GTGCTCTGATACCACATGTAAGTTTTAAACCTGCGAAGTAAAGCAATGCATATATATTCTTAAGCAATACAGAAATTAATCAATGGCTCATACACAGAATACATAGAGATTTTTACCGGAAACCCTCAACCGGGAAAACCTTTCTTATTTTCATTATATCGAATTTCACCATTCTCCATACAATATATACAGTGTTTTTAGGTATTCCGTAGATACCAAAACCCTAATCCCTTAATCCAGGATTAATTTACGGATCGTCAGACGCAGTTGTCGTATCTTACGCACCCACACACACACACATGCAAAGAATATAACACATACCCAACATTTTTCACCTCTGGTTCTTGTTTGTGTATCATATCTACTAGATGTAGTCGCATTTCCCTTTATTTGTCCTAAGATTTCCTCACTCGACAAAGAAATATCTGACAGGTACCTGTTTGGTTGTACCTTCAGTTGCATGTGCATGTGTTGTTAGTGAGTAGTCCATCCTTATCCTAGTTCAAATTTTTGAACTTTTTTTTTCTATATTCAAAGTTCTAAATAATTTTTTTGTATCTTTAGTTTTGGATGCACAATTAGAGGGTGAAATTACCAATATTAGCAGGGGCACTCATGCATGCAGTGGATTCCCAACTTAGTGAAGGGTATGAATCTCTAGGTGGGTGTGCCTTAATTCGACTCACTTATCCATGCAAGCAATATGCACTATGGTTAGATTTCACATTATGGAATAGTGGTCAACCACCTAATGTAATGTGATATCCCTCTTAATTTTGGACATATTAAGGACATATTAATGTGCTATCCCTAAAGTCTACTAATTCTCGCCTTAATGGAGAAGCAAGAGCTCAGTTTTGAAGGTGCAAAGGATAAATATCATTGCATCTAACTAAGGCCGGCCTAGGAGGATGTTGTACTCTAGGTCTACTAAAAGTACTAAAAAATGGGGGACTACAATCTCAGTAACAAAAAAATAGGGATCACAATAGCATTGAGGGGTCTAGTCTTAGATTTGTTGAAACCTTAAAGGGTCCAACATGTGGGTGAAAATAAACAAACACTAAGGACATGATAGATAGGAGTTCTTATGATGCTAAGGGAAAATCCAAAATCAAAAATTACTCATTTGATGGTGAAATCATTGTGATGGATATAAATGAAGAATGGGTTTACCATATTGGCTTTCCCTTCCTCTCTCAAAGGAATGCGGGAAATATCTAAGGAGAGAAAAGGGGACAAAGCTTTTGTAAGCCTAGGGGAGAAATCCTAAAAGGGACTCAATTCTATGGGTCGTCTAGTCAGTACATGCTTAGAGAACATTCATGTAGGCCGATATCTCAAAGACATGAGAGAATGACCTTTGAATGAAGGAAGAATAATAGGAGGCAAGAAATCAACTAGCTTGGGGAGAGGGGGGAGGAACGATACTAGAATAGTCATGAGGAGATTCCTATTTGGTTTGAGAGATGGCTCTAATATAGTGAGAAGGTAGGGGACCCCGAGTGTCAATAAGGACAAAGGTTATTTTTTGAATAGGTTGATCTAAAGAAAGACCTACTTAATGCATAAGGAGAAAAATATCCAAGTCAGTGAGGTTAGGTAAAGAATCAGGTGAAGGGTGGTGCCTTTTGAGGTTAAATTCAAACACTAGTACATGGGCACCTCTAGCGATATGGATCCTTTATATAACTTTGAGTGTAGACTAACTAGAAGAAGGGTTAGCATTTATGTCACCATGTCTCACATTTCTGTCACCATGTCTCGCATTGCATTTCTATTGGAGACTCACGGATTTGGTGTTTTGACTATGTTATCTCCCATAAGAGACTTAAGTTAGGCATCTTCTATTTGATGGAGGTTGTCGATGGAATCTTCAGTTGAAGGGGGATATCTGATATAATTCGTGATCATAAAGAGGTGTTAAAAGGTGTCTTTTGGTAAATTTTCAATAGAGTCGTGCAAAACCTTACACCATCAATGGATGAAATTTTATTTAGATTCCTCGTCTTCTTGTTTTAGGTTAACAAGGTTAAGGATACAAGATTCATTTGGTTGAGGGATGTTAAATTTTTGGATGAACTAATTTGCTAACATGTAAGGGTTATAAATTGACTCTTTAGGGAGATGATGGAACCATTGAATGCCATCACCTATCAAGTATTGAGGAAAAAAATTATAGTGATATTGTTGTTATAATGAATAAGCTTGACACATGTAGTAGTGAAAGATTCTAAGTGACACTCAAGGTATTCCTTTGCCAGAGCACCATTGAATTTAGGTAATTTAAGTAGTTTTGGGGGAATCCATGTCACTACAATTTGAGGGGAAAGGATTGTCTAATTTTTTTTGTGTAGGAAGGTATATATGATGCATGAAGGTCTTTATCCCTACTTCCTCCATTTGAGCTCAAGTTTTGGTTTGACTATGCAACATAGGGGGGTGTTATTGTCAAAGGGTGGTATCCCACCTTCACCTCCCATACTTGGATGAGTACGTGGTCATATACCATGGATGCAAGAGGGTGGAATGTTGAACATGTTCATGATTGGATTCTAGTTTCCCTAAACGTTAGAGTTTTGAGGCTGCATGTATTCATGTCCAAGAGGTTGGGAGAATGTTGGATGTATGCTTGGTTTTTGGGTTGTGTAGAGGTTTACATGAATGCTTGGTTTATGGGTTGTGTAGAGTTTGACATGAATGCTTGGTTTTTAGATTGTGTATAGGTTGACATGAATACTTGGTTTACATATGGAGATGAATGTTTTCGAGTAGGACATTAGCATTCCTTGGCTAAGGTTTGGAAAGGTTTGATTGTAAGGGGCCAATTGTTGTTGCTACACATTTACTTTGCTTGTTTAGAATATATCAAGGATAGAAGTTCAAGGTAAAGTTTGAGGAACCATCATAGATGTACTAAGACTCATCGATCTAAGGGATAATGGGATGGTTGATGGGGAGACCCAAGGTTCAATTGGGCCATGGATAGTGAGTGGAGAAACCACTCGAGAGAAAGAAGGAAAGATATATGTTCCATCAAAAGGGGGATATGTTGAAGAGGCTGGGAGAGGGTCAGATCAAGGGAAACAATTATTTATATAAGAGGAGGGGCTTCCCTCTTGCTTGGAAGAGAGGCGAGTTTAAAGCTAAGAGGGAGGTTTAGTGAGTTGAATGTGAGGACCTCACAATATATCAAGGCCTTGCGAGCACTATAGCTCAACACCTTGGAGGCATAGTGAATGGTGGAGATGGGGAAAGGAATCATGAGTAGTGACTTAACCTACCATGCAAATAATGTTAAATTGAATGGCCCCATCATATAGAGGTAAAACCCCAGAGAAGGCATTACTTTGGGAAGTAACCATGCAAAATTCCAAAGACAAAGAAGAGGAACCTCACTTATTTTCAAGAAAAGGGACACAACACTCCCTATTGTAGGGGAAGGCTAGTATAAGAAGTAGCATTTACCAAATAGAAGGGGGATAAAACTAGTCTTTGACCACTTCCAGAATGGGATCATCCTTTTTAAGCAGGACAGGGACTAAAATATCTTCAAGGGAATTTTATATATTTCCATCAAGGACATGGACAATTATGATGTGGACACTTTTGCATGGAGGCATTTCTCCCAGACCTCTTCATGAAAGATTGTGAATCTATTGTACATGTACAAATATGTGAGATGCGGGTTTATATAATATTTTGAATTCTCCAATCACATTGTTCATTTGCATTAGAAGGAGATTTTTCGGTCACGACCTTGTGTAAACCATTCCATTTGGTGTTTGTTGCACTAAGTGTAAACAACAATGTTGGAGAATTATAAGACGTAAGTTAGGTATGAGCTATTTGTTACCTCTTTATTCCCTTTTATTTTAATGGTATCCATATTTTGTATTGATCAAATGAGGAATTACCCCGGAACTGATGCCATTAGACATAAACTCAATCCTAAGGCCAACTAAGGAGAAAAAAAAAACACACGCTAATCAATCTAGGAGTCAAGCATGCAAACAAACCTTCGCACAAAGAAGCGCTAGTTGGTGATGGAATCCAACATCGCAGGATCGATGTGCGAAGGGAATGAGTTTTGGCGGGTGGGAAAGTTACGTTGACAACCTGCTTAACGAACTAACGCCCTGGTGCAAGTTACCTCACCTAGTAGTGGGAAACCCTCCAAGGAATTTGAGTGAGTCTAGCCAACGTCGATCCTAGGTACAACACCACCTTCCCTGTGTTGTCACCTTGTGTAGGAAGTCTAAAAGATTATGGCCTCTATGGTAGCACCTACTATACCAAAGAAGAGGGGGGACAGTCAACAGTGAACACCAAGACCAACAAAGCAGAGTTGATTACTCTGTCAGCCCCAATGCGACCTTGTGCTTGACCCTTTTGTTAGAAGGGCTTCCCAAAGTCAGTGATATAGCAACTGGATTTCACTCCCTAACTCAAAGCTTTATATTTGTTTAGCATCTTTGGAAAGTTATTCTCACAATCCTATTCCAAAGCTCTACATCTAAGCTAAGATGGGTTTGAAGATCCCTAGAAAAGTTGCTAGATAAATTTTAATTAGTGCTTGATTTTAGGTTGTTGTTACTCAAAGGAGTGGTTGTGAAACTGATGGCGTTTCGACTCAACTCTTTAAACCATGCAAGAGGAAAATGAAATCCAAGAATTTCAACTTCGATGAAAACTAGCTATGGGAAGGAGCAAGAGATTTTAAGCAAAGAAATAATTTCTCGATAGATTACTATGTGTGCACTGCTAATGACAAAAAGTATGAGCTAATTATCCAAATAAATGGAAGCAAAATTACCCAAATTTTAAAAATACCATGCAAATCTCATAGTTCACTTAGTACACCTATGCAAAATTGAAAAGAACAATGTAATAAAGAAAAAATGATACAAATCCTTGTTCCGTAAGAGGAATGTCACTAATTGGCTTACCCCATTTGGATTTTTCACCCATTTGAAGTTTGGTCCCTCTTTATAAAGGAAATACTTTGTAGCCCAATAAATAGAGAAAAATCACGATTGATTCAACCAACCTTTATTTTCATTTCAATTTATATAAAGAGAGCTTAACTACAAATTTATAGGAATCAAGTCTCATTTAAGATCAGATATGGGATACCCCAATTGAGATGAAAAGGGGCTTAATCTAAATTGTGAGGACATATGTTGTGGTGGTAGTGAGCACTCTTGAGTAGAATCAAGCATGCCTTGATTGTTATGTGGGACTTCATATTTCAAAGTGCAATTTTGGAAGATGACGATTGGAATTGTTACTAGGGAAAAAGTTTGATTCCCTGGATTCAATAGATCCGATATATCATGGTGTTGAGAATTCCTATTTCTTTGAATCAATAGTTTCCAGTTGCTTGTATTGAGGGTGAGAGAAAGAAATGGTATGCAAGGAATTTGAATGTCTAACATGCTAACTCCACACTCCCCATTTTTGTTGGTATCTATGCCTAGGAGTTCTTTTGGCACTTCCACATCATTATTGTCACTAGTACTTTCTATGATGGTGCTTGTAATGGGTCTATATTGAGCCTTATGGCTAATAGAAGCTCTAAGTTTCAATCAAAACCCCAAATTGAATGCATTTAGAGTAAAAATTATTGTCCATGGGAAGAACATGAGTATCCAATATTGATTATAGGCCTCCTTGATAATATACCTATTGATATTTTGGTTAGGGTGCCCCACATGTGGAATTTGGGTTTGTTGATGCAAATCACTTGTAAGACACCATAGGATTCACACTCTATAAATTGTTTTCTAGTAAAGTAGCCATGCTCACTATTGAGTTTGAAATCATAACACTAAGTAAAAATCTAGAACAAGACCATGATCTCTCTACAACATAAACTGAAATAATTAATCAGCTCAATGCAGTAGATGAAATTAGATAGCAAGCCTAGTTTCATACTAAATTCATGCATTAACAAAGAGTCAACTAGCATGATAAATTTGTTAAGATCAAGAAGTTTAAGGAAGGAGATTAGGATTTACTCTATGATTCTAGTTTGAAGGATTTCAAGGTAAAATTGAAAACAAGATGGTTAGGACCATATGAAATTAACGCTTTTTTTGACAATGGATAAGTAAAAATCAAAACAATTGATGAAGACAAAACTCTTTGCTAGGTAAATGGACACGGGCTCAAGCTACACAAGAAGCCATTAATGAAAGAAGATTCCACTCAAGCTTCATGGACAACAATTGGATTTCATTGAAAATATTGATACTTTCAACTTAGATTGAAACTTTAACCATCTCAAATAACACACACACACGTGTATGTATGTAAGGTCAATAAAATCAGTTTTCATGCCACAAGTTCTCCTTTGATGATTTAAAACGGGTTTTCAAGAAATGAAAATTAAAAAATCTAATGTCTCCCTTCTGCATCATTTTCAATTTCAATGATTATCATCATGCCTGTTTGACTATATTTCAATGATTCCAAGCATCAAATAAATGTTCAAAAGGTTGGATGCCAGATCTACAATTATGCACCAAAGGTAACATGCTCTAAACTCCAATTGTCTCATTGAAAATCAGAAGACAGTCTATGATGCTCGTCACATCAAGACACGAGGAAGGAGTATAGCAATGGAATGGGATTTATTCCAAATGCAAGTCTTTACTACAAGGAGGAGAACAGTTCAAAGATAAATGCACATTACATTATACATCCTTATAATGATATGGAATATACCAAAAATCCACATTTCCATTCTTTCCAACCTACCACCATATATCATTCTTCTACAAACTAATATAGAGTTCAACACCTACAAGTATTCTATAGAACCATTCTTTTATATACTACTATAGAGTTTGACACCTACATGCATGCTATAAAACCATTCTTCTATAGAGATTGAGACTTACATATGACTACATAATTATAATTCTTATGCTATATAATTCTCAATTTTCAACCACATAAGGGTACTATATGTTAAGAAATTGTTGAATACAGGCTACCCTTGAAAATCAAGGAGTTCTCAACACATTTTCATCACATATAGTCCCATTACCAAGTCTTCTAGGTATTGATTTTTTTTCTCTTTAATTCAATTCATTGCATGATTTATATATGATTTGGAAAATTATCTAGTTGGTGATTACTCTTACCATTCCATACCTTCACCATTCTTATAAAACACGACCATCATTCTATAGTTTTTCAAATGGGGTGATCTGAGATTTAAGTTGGGGTATAGCTACAAATGCCCATACATAACAATCAACATTGATCCATAATGAGGTGCCAACAATAAAATAAAGAAATGGTGGCCTATGCAAAAGAGTTGAGCACACCGACATGAATTAAAGTAATCATCACAAGATGTGATGAATTCAAAGATGAAGTATGAGATGATAAGGGAATTCAAAAAAGACTCATTTTGAATGCAACTTGACTCATTTCAAACCATTTTGAGTTCTAATCTTCTCATCCATCCTCTATGAAACAATGTGCACTCCCGAGATTGAAAGATGAAATCACAACATAGATCAAAGGTGAGTCCATTGTTCCATAGTATTGTGTGATCATTAAGAGTAAAAATTAGAGGAGGAGTATAGATGTGATTACTCTAAAGTATGAATAAGAGAATTAAAACCTTGGTAGGCATAAGAGAATGAAAAATAAGAAATTTAAGAGTTACATCCAAATAAAATACAAGAGGAGGATCTAACCATAGGGAATCCATAGACACAACACTCTTGCATAGTAATCCTCAAATTTTAGAGATTTTCCAAAAAGAAGGGTGGCTTGAGTATTGTAGTAGACAACAAGGGTTTGATGATGATATCACAATGGAATTTGCTCAAATATTTAGGTCCAATTTCATCAAAGAAAAATACCATGGGTGTGTTTCTATGCCTAGAGGATTAGAAATTCAAGTAGATGTGGAGACAATTGCTAGATTTATAGGATTACCTATTGCGAAAGCTTAGAAAAGTGCTTGTTTTCTTACTTGTATCCATTATTTTAGGATCCTTTGAATTACTGTGTTTGGCATGCCTCATCAGGTTACCTTTAGTGACTTTACTAAGTTGGGTAGGATATTTTTCATAGTCCTCCATGCTAACTTTTGCCTGTAGATTCTCTTGTTGGTGCCTTTGCATCACAAACACAAAGTTATAAAGAGGGTATGTTATCTTTATGTAGATCACTTCTACAAGCAGTTGAAATCTACTACTGGGCAAAGATTGCTTATAGCCTTGAGGAGAGATGCAGAGTTTTTCATGGAAGCTAAGAGCTTATCAAGCCTCAAAGTCACTCTCAAGAGATGATTATACTTAATTATGTTTTCGCCAAATAAGCATGGTAGGTACATCTATTAAGATAATAACAAAATTTAAATGCTCGACTTTTGCAACCTGGTTATGATACCAATTTAAGCTATTCCCAAACTAGACATGCTCCAAACAAAAATGATATGCCAAAACAATGGATTAAGAGTTAGTTGGGATTGTTACTTGTTTGTTACAAATTCTCCCCTTCTTATAATCACTGTGTAATTTTGGTGCGAATGTATGAAGAACCCACAATGCAAACTACTTGATTTCTAGTAGAAGTTGAAGGAAGAACACACATATAATCTGTTAGCTCCCAAAATGAATCTGTCACCATGGTTGCATTTTATGGTTGATAGCATGGCTATTGGTAGTTTTCTCAAATTGGTTTTGAGTTTTTCTAGCTGCAAGACTTAGCTTTTGATTTTTGTCTTAGAAATAAGATGACCCATAAAGGTCTTCTCTTTAAAATTTTCATAAAATGTTTTCAACAGCTAGCGCGTGCTTAAAAGATGATGGTTAGTGAAAGTGGCGACTTTCAACAGCTAAGGAGCATTTCTCACAGGTCGTTAGCTGGTGAAAGCGGGGATTTTCAAACATCCAAAGAGCGTTTCTCACGGGATGTGCACTGGTGAAAGTGGTGACTTTCAGCAGCTAAGGAGCATTTCTCACAGGTTGTGCACTGGTGAAAGCGGCAGTTTTCAACAGTCGAGGAGCACTTCTCACGGGTTGCGCGCTGGTGAAAGCGGAGATCACGTGTGTTTTATCCACGTTGTAAAAAATCTAATGATGATATGTTCAACCCACGTCATGCAATCAAGAATGATGCGCTGGTGAAAGCGGATGATCAGGGAAACTTGAGTTGCATGTCTAAATCGGATTGCAAAGCGGACCTCGTTCAGTAATGCATGCTTCACAATCATGGCATCGGAAATCGCAAATTTGAGCCCATCATCCCAGGTACAGGAACAGTACTACATGGATGGTGACATCAAATCGCCGCATCATTTCCCCAACACACATCACCCACAATTGTATGGTAAGTTTTCAATGTTGAAAAACAGAACCGAGTATTTTCACCAGCGCAAGACCTCGGCCCAAATAGCATATCGCAGTGTTTGGTGTGCAGAATCATCTGGGGTTTTGAATTGCAAATGGCAAGAAGACGCAGTGGCTCTTTGTTGAGAAAAGAATTGGACAGTCTGTCCTTCCTGTTAATGATAAAAAATGCACTGGCATTTTTGAAAGAATGATTCTTAAACTTGCAGGGCACTTTTCAATCCCTTCCCAAGCTCCAAATGAATATTTGAAAACACCATTGGAAAGCTTAGTATTTCTAGATGTCGATCAACTATTCAGGCATGAAAAACGGAATTTCTATGACCAAGAAATTTGATTTTGAAAAATCTGCTCTTTTCACCAGCTAATTCGCCGAAAATTTTGCTAGTTAGCTGGTGAAAGCGCCGCCTTTCACCAGCTTAGGAGCGGATTTGTCGGTAAATAAGCTGGTGAATGCCTGTCACGTCCAGAATGTTATGGTTTTCGCCCAGATCGTAAATTTTTGCATGAGAATGAATTGAAACCTCTTCTAAAGCTTTATTAATGAATTATCAAATCTATCTAATCAGCAACTTTTGGAAAATGAAGAGAAGAAAACGTGTACAAATGTCATTTACCATCTTTAAAAGAGGCAGAATTTCAGGGTTTTGGGAGCCACATCACATAATTCGAATTTCATTATCAGATTATCAAACTAGAGAGCCTTGGGAGGCTGAGCTACACATCATCAGATTTCAACCA
>ML777556.1:425310-436488 GCA_009831015.1 Picea engelmannii | reverse complement strand
GACCAGAGGCTTGACATGTTTTTCGCGGCGCACTCCCGAGCAACGTCCAAAAAACAATGCCCGACCTGTGCGCGCACATACACGTTTCCTGCGCGATGGAGGCACTCCGAGGCATAGGACCAGCGACGCGGCTTCAAGGTTACATCCTAGTTAAAATTCTGCTCTGGTTTTCTTGCTATAGTTCTCAGGCTAGCTATTATACTGTCATAGTCTTAGTTAGAATAACCAGCCTTCTGGCTGTGATTATCAGTCCCGGTTTCCTTCGGGCGGGACATAGCACTGTTAACTCTGTAAATTTTGCCACCTATGCACATGGTATTACACCTGGACATGGATGCTCAGCTGTCCCGGTTTCCTGCTTAGGCGGGACAGCTGGCATCACTTTTGTATCTTTGATAATAGCAATATAACAGGTACTGCCTCTTTTACTTAAAAAAAAAAAAATTGTGTAATTTGAAAGAAAAATAGGGTTTATGGTTTACATGATGAATTGATGATGGAAACAAGTGGGTGTGTGAGTCAAATTTGAATCCAAAAACCCTCCCATATCATTAAGGCATGCTAATAGTCTATCCATGTGAAATTTCAGTGCATACAGAAACAATTTGAAAAAAATTGAACATTGGCCCCATTCACAAGTCATTGTTGCCCATGTCCAGTCCTAGTGCAATTTATGTTCGTTGTTCCTTTTAAAATTCGTTCGACAATACACACATCCCCGCATCTAGTATTGCAAGGGAATATTTGTATGGTGTTGATTAAGAAATCAACTAAAAAGAGGGATTTTTCATCACAACTATGACACAAATACATTGTATATACATTAATGTAGAACCTAAAAGAAAAATGAAGAAAGGTTGATGCAAACTTAAAACTTGCATCAACCAATTTGTGTACTTTGAAAGAAAAATAGGGCTTATGGTTTATATGATGAATTGATGATGGACAAAAGTGGGTGTCTGAGTCAAATTTGAGTCCATAAACCCTCCCATGTCGTTAAGGCATGTGAATAGTCTATCCATGTGAAATTTCAGTGCATACAGAAACAATTTGAAAAAATTTCAACGTTGGCGCATTCACAGGTCACTGTTGCCCATGTCTAGTCCTAGTAAAATTTATGTACGTTGTTCCTTTTAAAATTCATTCAACAGTACACACGTCCCCGCATCTAGTACTGCAAGGGAATATTTTTATGGTGTTGATTAAGAAATCAACGAAAAAGAGGGATTTTTCATCACAACTATGACACACATACATTTTATATACATTAATGTAGAACCTGAAAGAACAATGAAGAAAGGATGATGCAAAATTAAAACTTGGGTCAACCAATTTGTGTAATTTGAAAGAAAAACAGAGTTTATGGTTTACATGATGAATTGATGATGGAAACAAGTGGGTGTGTGAATCAAATTTGAGTCCAAAAACCCTCCCATATCGTTAAGGCATGCTAATAGTCTATCCATGTGAAATTTCAATGCATACAGAAACAATTTGAAAAAATTTCAACGTTGGCCCCATTCACGGGTCATTGTTGCCCATGTCTAGTCCTAGTACAATTTATGTTCGTTGTTCCTTTTAAAATTCATTCAATAGTACACACATCCCCGCATCTAGTATTGCAAGGGAATATTTTTATGGTGTTGATTAAGAAATCAACGAAAAAGAGGGATTTTTCATCACAACTATGACACACATACATTGTATATACATTAATGTAGAACCTGAAAGAAAAATGAAGAAAGGTTGATGCAAACTTAAAACTTGTGTCAACCAATTTGTGTACTTTGAAAGAAAAATAGGGTTTATGGTTTACATGATGAATTGATAATGGAAACAAGTGGGTGTGCGAGTCAAATTTGAATCCAAAAACCCTCCCATATAGTTAAGACATGTGAATAACCTATCCATGTCAAATTTCAGTGCATACAGAAAAAGATGGATTTTTCATCGCTACAAAAAGTTCAAACGAAACGAGGCCAAGATGAGATATATATTAGAGTGGGTGTAGTGTGAGTCATATTTGAGTTTGTAAACGCACATTCTTCTTTCCACATAACTCATGGGACAAAGTCCCATGTTTTCAAACAATTTCAATGAAAATTCTATAGAAATGACAAACATGTTCATCGAAACTTCGTTGATGCAATACTATGACAACAATATTGATGACATCTACGATCATGATGGTATAAAAATGAGTGAGCTTCTCTTGGTTTCAAGAATAATTTATCCTCTACTGAACGAGGCCAACCATGTGAAGGTGGAAGCTCATATGGCCCATCCCCTCCCCCTCACATCACTCTCAATTGATCCCCAATACCCAATCTATAAAATAGAAAATAATCGAAAGCAACGTCCTAGTAAGATTCATGCATAGAAACTACAAAAACAAAATTTAATGAAGGTAAATGAAATTATGTGTTTGTAAATTATATTTTTAGTTTACCACGTACTTTAGTATATTGACAACTATTTTCATGTTTCACATAATAATTAAAGAACATGTAATATATATAGGATATAAAAACGTCGCATAAAACTTAAAAACATGTAATTAACCCATGACGTTATAAGTAAATTATTTTAAGAGAATAATTCATACAAATTAAAATATATAGTCACTATTGCTCATGTCTAGTCCTAGTAAAATTTATGTTCGTTGTTCCTTTTAAAATTCGTTCGACGGTACACACGATCCCGCATCTAGTACTGCAAGGGAATTATTTTTATGGTGTTGATTAAGCAATCAACGAAAAAGAGAGATTTTTCATCACAACTATGACACACATACATCGTATATACATTAATGTAGAACCTCAAAGAAAAATTAAGAAAGGTCGATGCAAACTTCAAACTTGTATCAACCAATTTGTGTAGTTTGAAAGAAAAATAGGGTTTATGGTTTACATGATGAATTGATGATGGAAAAAAGTGGGTGTGTGAGTCAAATTTGAGTCTAGGAACCCTCCCATATTGTTAACGCATGCGAATGGTATATCCATGTGAAATTTTAGTTCATACAGAAACAGTTTTAAAAAATTTCAACGTTGGCCCCATTCACAGGTCACTATTGCCCATGTCTAGTCCTAGTACAATTTATGTTCATTTCGACATCACACAATTCCCCACATCTAGTATTGCAAGGGAATATTTTTATGGTGTTGATTAAGTAATCAATGAAAAAGAGGTATTTTTCATCACAACTATGACACACATACATTGTATATACATTAATGTACAACCTGGAAAAAAAATGAAGAAAGGATGATGCAAACTTAAAACTTGGGTCAACCAATTTGTGTACTTTGAAAGAAAAATAGGGTTTATAGTTTACTTGATGAATTGATGATGGAAACAAGTGGGTGTGTGAGTCAAAATTAAGTCCAAAAACCATCCCATATAGTTAAGGCATGTGAATAGTCTATCCATGTGAAATTTCAGTGCATACAGAAACAATTTGAAAAAAAAACAGAGTTGGCCCCATTCATAGGTCATAGGATGATTATGACGTTTATTGATCATTCTAGGTATATTTATCATCCATGAGGCCAAAATCATATCATCTCATGCATATTTAGACCTTATTGCAGCACTGATTTCATTAAGGTAGCTTATTTTAACTATGTATTTCTCCACAAGAAAGAGAGAGAGTGAAGCTATGGTAGTCAATTTTCTTTTTAAAGAGATTAATAATAGTTTATACTTGCATTTTTAATGCTCCAATTCTTCGGTGACGAGGGTTCATAACCATATAGTGCTTTACATTGGGTAATTTTGGAGGTAGAGTAATACATAATATCATACCAATATTCTATTAGATGGAACCACCGCATCCATTTCCTTTGTTTATCCCATGTGTATATTTGAAGATACTTGCGACGAATTAGCTATACTATCGACAAAATTTTTCCGTCAATAGTATAGCTAATTCGTCGCAAGAATCTTTACATTTGTCGCTCTTGCGACGATATCCTTTCCTTGTCTCTTACCGATGAATTCCCTTCTTTGTCTCTCTTGCCGACGAAAAAGTTTGCATAAGTGATGGGTACTAAATTATCCTTGATTTTCTCCTCTACCACCATAGATATCAATATTTCTTGAAGGTTAAAAAGATCAACATCAACTTAGAAGAGAATCCAATATCATATAGCTCTACTTCTATAGAGACTACTATCTCTATGTTTTAATAAATAGCTACATGACACTACACTTAAATGACAAATTCCAACACTTGATGGTTTTAATTAGGATTCATTTCATATTTGGTTTATCAACTTGAAATAAAAATTTGATACTTTGCAAGCTAGTACCTTGAGTCAAATACAAATATGAAATTAGGAATCATTAACATATCTACTAGAGAATTTATTTTAACCTATAACATGATACCGAATTCTAATAATTTCTTCTCATAACTAGAAGGTTTACATTTAGAGTTCCCTTCAACATGGCCATTTGTCAAATTTTATGTCTATAGTCTATCCATGTCAAATTCCAGTGCATACATAAACAACTTGAAAAAAATTCAACATTGGCCCCATTCATAGGTCACTGTTGCCCATGTATAGTCCTAGTACAATTTATGTTTGGTTCGACAGTACACACGTCCCCGCATCTAGTACTGCAAGGGAATATTTTTATGGTGTTGATTAAGCAATCAACGAAAAAGAGGGATTTTTCATCACAACTATGACACACATACATTGTATATAGATTAATATATCTGAAAAATACAATACACATGTATTCAAATTAATATAATATAAAATAATTGAATAAAATGGGTGGATTTGCTTGCCTGTCCATCGTTCAAACCATATGCTAAATCAATTTCCCTTTGTGTAACATTGGCATCTCTGTTACGATGAGCTTCTCTAACCAATTCAGACAATCGTTTCCATGATAACCTACCTCCATGATGTTGTTTACATCTTTCAATCCATACATTCATCCAGTCAAGATTCTTTGCAATGTATAAATGCAGTGCATCCCACTCTTGAGAAACTGAATCAAAAAATTATAATTCACTAATATTAAATATTAGTTATAACGTTCATGGTTATAAATATTAATAATTTATGAAATAACATATATTAATATATTAATGAGTATGATCATATACACACACAAAAAAACTCTATATGTATTATTAATATAAATATCCACAATTATTAATATATTACCTCTCATTTTTTTCATTCTACCTTTCCCCAATAGGTGCTCCTGACCTTCAAATTTTTTTATGGAGTTCACATCCCAAATGCGATCCACTACATGCATAATTGACGTTGCTAATTTAGGAAGATATTGACTAATATACACCATGGATTGATATACCATATATCCCTCCACCATAGAACCCTCGAGACATGCTCTTTGTCTAACCAACGCCTTCAATGATTTCAAGTGCCTCTCCACCATCCACATTGACCTTGTGTGAATAGGTCCACAAATTTCAATCTCCTCAACTTGGTGTATGAGGTAGTTTTCTTGTGCATTGAAAAATGTTGGAGGTATATACTTTTGCATTTCACACATTAGACGAGGAATTTCTCACTTCCAATACTTTATATCATCTTCATGGATTTCTTTCAATGACAACCATCTACATGAGAACATGACACAAGAAAATAACATGTTTCAACATAACACAATATAATACATTACATTACAAGTAAAACACATGTCATTAAGTACAATAACAAATTGAAAGAAAATTTTGCATATAAATCACAACTACTTACCTCATGTATTTTCCAAGATCATATATAACTTGTTTGACGTTGTTGTCGAAGTTTTTTGGGAGAGATAGCGGTAGAACATACTGTAACAAAAAAAATGAATCATTATTTGTTTCGACCAAAGTAGACAAAAAAAATAAAAAACAAAAAGATGTATAAGGCCAATATATATAAATATGTATACCAAAATTATTACCTTAATGAAGGTATGTCAATCATGTGTTTTTACCCCACCAAATTCACCTTTTTTCATTAAAATATTATTTATGTTTGAAGCAAAACCCATGGGAAATTTAATTCTCTGAATGACCTCTTTGACATCATTGCTTTGTTGCTTTGTTGATAACCATGGAATGTTATTTTGGTCTAGTCCATCTCTATTTGATTGGATCACACTTCTTATTGCATGATTGGCTTCATGAATGTCAGTACAAATTTTGACAATTTTTTCTTTATCCCTCTTACCATCTATGATTTGCCATAACGTTTTTGTCACATTCTTCCCGATATGCATTGTATCAAACAAATGAGCTATTTTTATCTCCTCGTAGTAGGGAAACCTCATGAATTGAGTGGAATAACATTGCATTCCTCATGGAAGCCCATTATTAATACCTTCATGATGGAGTCCTTCATGAAGCATAAAAGAAATCACAAAAATAATTATCAAATACGGTAAAATAAATTCAATGATTAAAATAAACCTTCAAAACATTACATGATATACAATACATAAAGAAACTGTGTACCTTGACGATTTCTATTATATTCCAACCTCCATAGGTGAGGTGTCATTCTTCGTGGTTTTAAACCAGTCTCTTCTTTCCCATAGAAAAGATGTTTTTCAATAGTACGATACCTATGGTTATTAGGGAGGAGGTGCCTATACTCATCAAACACCACCTTCCCTAAAAATTTTGAATGACGACACTTCATCTTAGGACCACAAACTGGACATGCAAATTTACCCTTTGTTTGAAGACCTACAACAAATGGATTAATGTCAATTATACGATGAGATTATTTAAAAATTAAACATGCAACATGATATATTTAAAAAATTATATAGTATTAAAGAGCAATAGAATGTTACATACCACAAAAATGTGTTAGTCTTGGGGCATCATGAATTGTCCATAAAAGCATTTCACGGAATTTAAATTTCTTCTCCCCGATTGGCTTACAAATGTCATACATAGTGATGCCAACCCATAACTTTAGTAGCTCATCGATAAGAGGATCGATATATACATTCATATCTTTAACTTGGTACTCACCTAATTCTTTGAAATTACACATAATTACTATAAACATGATATGTATATATAAGTAAATAAATAAACAAAAGATACTATGCAAAAAATGAAACAAATGAAAATGTTAGATTCAAAAAATTAATGTAAAGAAATGCCTGGAACAACCATTGTCAACATTATGTGCTCCCTCTTTATTGACATCCAAGGAGGATTCTTATTGTTGATAACAAAAATAGACCACATTGAGTAAATAGACCTAAGTTCTCTGAATGGATTAACACCATCGGTTGCCAATGAAATCTTAACATTACAAGGTTCATCTTTGAAATCTGCCCATTTTTCCTCAATTTCCCTAAATGCATAACCATCGGCAGGAATTCGAAGAACACCATCTCCACTTCTGTTATGTGCATGGTAATCCATAAATTGTGCTATGCTTTCACACCTGAAAAATCATTGCAAACGTGGAATTATGGGAATATGACGAAGAACCTTTTGAGGCACCCTTTTTGTTACTTGACCGGTTCAATATTTATTGATAAGACATTGCAGACATTATGTTTTCGAAGCATGTTGTTCATAATATATAATATGATCATTAGGAAATGCATCTATAGTTTTATAATTCATTCCAATGTCTTTCATAATGGCATGCAAATCTTGATATGTGCAAGGTAAAATATTTGACGATGGCAACAAAAATTCACCTAGCAATCTACAACATAACAAATAACTAGTTAATGTAAAGAATATTAATCGTAAAAATTGCATTCTTATTTTATACATTAATTAACACGAAAAAAATATATAAAAAAGTCAACATTTATGTATATAAATATGAGATGAAACATATTACATACCTTAGGATCTATGTCATACAAGTGTTCGACAAATTATTCATAACTTTTAAGTTCACTAGCAACAATGTAGCGGAGAGAATATTTTCTCTTGATCATTCATAAAGTTGTCTATTTGTCTTTTCTAATAGAGGATCATCATAGATACCATCATTGTCCCCATCCTCATCCGGCTGAGAAAACAAATCTTGGATCATTTTATTTATCCCAAGATCTTCTTCCATGGGATCACTAACTTGATTTGTCCCATCATCTTCTTCCATGAGATCCTCATTTTCTTAATCATGTTCCTCAGCTTTTACAACATCATTTCTACTACTACTTGGTGCAATATTCTGCAAAAAGTTAGAAGGCAACTCTAGCTTTATAATTACAAACAATCATGCAAAATTAGTGTGTATAACAAATATTCAAACAATACACACACACACACACATATATATAATCGACAATATAAAAACAGATAATGAATATATAGTTAATAATTACCATGGGATGATATTCATTCGATCCCCCATCAATGTGCCCATATTTCCTACAATGTTTTTTAGCTGTTGCTATTAAAATTCTTACGGGACGTGTAGTGCAACATCTTTTGCAAGGGCAATAACATCTACCATCATGATTTTCACCCTCTGTACTTTTTTCCCCGCCTCTAATATTCTGCGACATTCTTCGCACAAAAATACCCTTTCTGAACTGTCGTTGTTATAGCAAGATTGTCGCAACATCTCTAATTCGCAAAATATTTATAGATATTTTTTTCATCGCAATCGCAACAAACATTGACCAAATCAATGTTGACTTTGTCAAAGAGTATAATGGTCAGCGTTGACTTTATCAAATAGTGTAACAGTCAATGGTTATAATCTCTCTTACGACAAAAGTTGACCAAATCAATGTTGACTTTGTCAAAGAGTATAACGGTCAATATTGACTTTATCAAACAGTGTAACGATCATTGGTTGGTGTCACTCTTGCGACGAATCCATAAGTTCGTCACAAGAGCGACGATAATCCACTATCTTCACGAGCGACGCACACGGAGTGGATCGATAATAAAATTGAAAAATTGAACTCTTTCTTTTGAATTTTGCGATGAAATGGTACTTTCGTCGCAAATAGTCGTCGCAAATTTTTCAATGTGTAGTAGTGAGAGTTATGTTTGGCGGTAGGGAGCAGTTAACCTTGTTGACATGATCTCGTGGAGGTGGCATCATGGTTGTCATTAGAATGTATGATGTTACCAAGTGTAGTAGGATCATGTGGCAATGCTTGTCACCTGTTGCACTTTCCTAACACCCCATCCGGGTGGCCAATAGGGAAACCTTAACAACAACAACAAAAACACTTTATCAATTTCAATTGTTTTAAGAAACCAATTTAACTTGAAACTACATACCATGAGATGCCCAAAACTTAAACCAGTATAGAAAAATTTGAGAGGTGTCTGCCTAACATTTTGATTACTAGAGTGAGGTGGAGCTAAATTTCCCATACCTCGAAAAATAGAAAGCAAAAAAGCAAGTAGTAGAATCATGAGTAAATTTAGACCAAGGGAGGATGTTCATCTACTACAAGAACCTGGGGTTCGGGGTAGTCCAACCTGGAGAGGTCCAGACCAACAATCCTCTCAGTAAGCAAGTTGATCTTGTGGTCCATGAGCTTCATTTGGAGTTGCACATCGTCTATTTGAAGGAGAACCTCCCAAGGAGCTTCATTTCTTTCAATTAACACTCTGCCCATGAGCACCTTCATATACTAGTAAAGGTCAATAGTTCTATAATAGTTGAATTCCCTGTCCTTTGAAGAACCAAGGTAAGGAATCAAAGGGACAATATTCTCATTAACCTCCTCACCTGATATGAAATGCCTGCGAAACCTCACATCCTCCTCTACAAGATCGAGTTCAGTCTATATCTCAAGAGGAGTGTGGACTTGGTAGTTGGTAGTAGAATATTTACCCTATGAAGCGACCCTGGATAGTGGCACCATGTTGCACCTACCTCACGAGTGGAAATGAGATCCTACATGTGCCATATAGATAGTTAGGAAAGGAGAGCTAGAGAGGAAGGTATGAAAAAGAGAAGTAGTGAGATATAAAAGGGTTGGAATCAGAGCAGGTTGAAGAGAGTCAAGAGTTGGCAGAGTAAGGAGCCAAAAAATCGACTAAGTAGGGGGGAAATAAAACCCAAAGGGATGCACAAAGCCATGAAAAATCTGGAAGGTTCTCGTGTATCGGTTGCAAGATTCCATAACTGGCAATGAATTCGACTAGAGCCAGAAAAACCAGAGGAGGACCTGAGAAATAACCATAGCACGAAGGAAGGACACCGCCAGATAGAAGGTCATCAAAATAAATGTAGGCATGAGAGGTATGATGACGGAAGGGGCCAACTGGTCATTGAATGATCGTAGTGGGGACAAGTGGGAAATCACTTTGGGAAGAGGTCCCTTCGTCAAATCGTGCCTCTAACACTCGATCTAGGGGCTTCCTTTTAATACATTAATCTTTGTTCAAAAGCATATTAGCAGACTATTCATTTTATTTCCTAAAGCTTGCAAAACTATTCCATTAATATTGTACAGTAAAACATATAAAAATCTCCCACTGTAGCATGCCACAAAGGAAATTAGGTTTATAGCGGATCAAAAAAATACTAGCGATATTCGTGAGCCAAAAAGGAAGAACATTGTGTATATTCACAGTTATCATATTGTTGGGTCGCCAAAGTACCATCTTTTTACCAACCTTTCACTTCACTTTCAATTCACTTTCACTTCACTTTTAACCATATTTCGCTTTCTCATGCCCTTACATTAAACCATTTTCATGATTACATGGGTTTTAGACATATTATTTTCCAATGCATCTATTTTAGTGTTTTTGAGTGAATTTATGATTAAATATTGGAAAAATGACATGTTTACACTTATATATGGAAGTGGGATGAGTTTCATGATGTTTAGAGGTGTATTTGAAGACTCCAACCAAGTCAAATTTGACCATCAAGCCTCAAATTCGAATTCCCTCTTCAACCCTTTGAAGATTTGATAAAGATTTGGAGATCTACTCAAGTATCTTGGATGGAGATTAATCATGAAAGAGAGATCTGTTAAAGGATTTGTAGAGATATCACTTGATAGGTGTGAGCACATGGTTGTAACCAAATGAGACATTTGTGGATCTAAGTTATCTTAATTTTTGTATAAATAGGAGTGCCTCCTCCATTTCAAGGGGGGGACTCTTGGAGCATTGTATCCAACTTATGATGAAATAAGAATCAAGCTTTCTTTTCACATCAATTTCCATTCTCTAGT
>ML777556.1:409547-419911 GCA_009831015.1 Picea engelmannii | reverse complement strand
ACTTCACTTTTAACCATATTTCACTTTCTCATACCCTTACATTAAACCATTTTCATGATTACATGGGTTTTAGACATATTATTTTCCAATGCATCTATTTTAGTGTTTTTGAGTGAATTTATGATTAAATATTGGGAAAATGATATGTTTACACTTATATATGGAAGTGGGATGAGTTTCATGATGTTTACAGGTGTATTTGAAGACTCCAACCAAGTCAAATTTGACCATCAAGCCTCTTCAACCCTTTGAAGATTTGATAAAGATTCGGAGATCTACTCAAGTATCTTGGATGGAGATTAATCATGAAAGAGAGATTTGTGAGAGGATTTGTAGAGATATCACTTGATAGGTGTGAGCACATGGTTGTAACCAAATGAGACATTTGTGGATCTAGGAGAGATTTGTGGATCTAAGTTATCTTAATTTTTGTATAAATAGGAGTGCCTCCTCCATTTCAAGGGGGGGACTCTTGGAGCATTGTATCCAACTTATGATGAAATAAGAATCAAGCTTTCTTTTCACATCAATTTCCATTCTCTAGTTTAGATTTATAATGTTTTAGTTTATGTGTTACTTTGTTCTTAGGAGAATTGAGCTCACTCCAAATAGATCATAGTAGCATTTTCTTCTTACTTTGAATAGGTTTATATGCTTTATTGTTTTTATTAGAATTATCTTGATGATGTTGATTGTTGATAGGTTATTTGAAACATTCCGAGAAGACCTCCTGAAAGGAGCTAGTGTTTTCATGCCTACAACAACTAAGCCCTTTTAAGTGTATTTATTTTCAATGCATGAGTGTTTACTTGATGATCTTGATTGTTGATAGGTTTTGTGAAACATCTTGAGAGGACCTCCTAAAACGGAGCTAGTGTTTTCTTTCCTACAACAACTAAGTCTTATTAAGTGGAATGAAAGAGTTAGGATTTGATTGAATTTTCTTAGATTAGAAGTTAGGTGCCTACTCCTGCATAGATAGTGCATGTGCTTCGTAAGCCTACGAACCTCGAATTGACAAATTAAATGGTTGGGCAATTACTACAACAGAATTAAACGACAATATTTTCGCCTAACACATATATTGTTCTAATCTTATAACAAGAGTATAAAAATAACAAGATGATGGAATAGAAAATATAGAAATATAACTAGCATCATAGCATAATTTAAACTAGAATGAATGGAGGATATACTTCACCTAATATTTATCATGACAAAGAATATAATTTTCCTGATATTTATCACAAAGAAAACACTTAAAAACGTTTTGCATAGGACGTACTCAGCAAGAGCAACTCAATCCAAGTGATGGCGCATCAATTTTGTGGAGGGTGCACTCAATACCAGCAACCTCACTTCCAGAGAGAGGCGCACACCCTTTTCCAATTTGCATTGCTTCCGAAAACGCCCAACAACAAATAAAAAATGTGAATGATAGAGAGAGGAGGGCGCATTGGTTTTACCAATGCACATTGCCTCCAAAAACGCCAACGCAACAATCTAAAATGTGCTCATAGGAGAGGGTGCACCAGTTCCTTTGGTGCACAACAATCTTATACACTCATACAATGGATTGATCGATTGTTTTGCCTCTTCCCACACAACCAAAACAAATCATGAGGAATGGATAGAGGAGGGCACACTTGTTGTGATAATACACATTGCCTCCAGAAACGTCCACGCACCAAGCAAAACATAATCAATGGTAGGGGCACACTAATTCCTTTGGTGCGCAACATTCTTACTCACACACACACACAACAAAAATTACTCAAATGCAGAAAAGAGAGAGAGGAGATTTGTAAAAAGTTCCATCAATTGAATTAGAGAAAGATGTCCCCTTTAATAATACAGGGAGACTCATTACAACGACAATTGTTGATTTTACTGTTTGTGATTCTCTACGCATTCCGACTGGCGAGAGAAATTTCCCACAGCAATTACTAACATGATCTGACTGAAAATTTATTTTAGACATCGCCTTGCTTACTTAGACTGGTGAATGCTTTATTACAAATATGGGACTGGCTAATGCTGACATAGATAAAAAAAAATAACTAGCATAGAAGTTATTCCCTTTATCGCCTTGCTTTCTATTGACTATTGATCCTCTTTTGCTCATTGTCGAAGGAAGTTTGACATCCTTCATGTTGGTCCAATTGAAGGGAGACAACCTTCCTGGTGGCCCAATTCCTCCTTGTTTAGATCTGGAAGCATCCCTGCTTCCGCCACCAACTGAGGGAACTTTTCGTTATACTATCTCAATTGTCATCCACTTGGCTTGCACTGGAGTTTGGCATTGTTTATCAACCAGGTATGAAGCATGATGTTGCTTGGAATGATCTGGTGTTACTTGTAAGGCAACTGCAACTAGAGTGTGTTGCTATGATAAATTATGAACGCCATTATGGTCAGCCTGTTGTTCTCGGTGTTGTTGTGTTGCTTCTGACATAGCCAAAATGAGAGACATCATTGTGGGTGCCAGAGACTAAAAGCCAAGACAGACCTCAAAAGGTGAGAAACCAGTGGAAGAGTGTGTGGCCCTGTTGTAAGGGTGCCACTTCTGCAAAGCCTGCATCAAGAGGTAGAATTCTTTTACATAGTGGCAACAATTGAATTTGGTTTTGGACAAGGTCTCAGAGTGGTAACTCATCGAGTGACCTCCCTATTTACGCGTCACTCCAATATCAAACTGAGAGGCAATCCATGGTAAGGGATAACGATATTTAATTGTGGCTTGGATGAGGGCGTGGTAAGTAGTAACTAGAGGATGTTCGATAGTGTCTTGGGTAACCGATCAAGATGATGTAGCATTGGGTAATGATGCATCATGAATCAGATCGATGGATTAAGCAAGGGCTCAAGAGGGTGGGAGCGTTGTGGGAGATTGAGAGACATTGGAAAATTCCAAGAGAAGAGGGAGTATGGTGGGAGGTATCATATCAGTGAAGTTCTCGGGCTGAACATGGTGGGCCAAACACAAAGAAATGTCTATGTGGTGAATGACATGGTTATTTTCTTCTTTTCCAAGATGCGGGGGGAGTATGCAATGTTGAAGTAAGCACATAGGTGCGTCCTTCATGTTCAAGATTGTATTGATGGGATTTGGCATGGTACACAGCTTGTCAATCTTTTTAGTATGACAGACGCAACAAGAGGTCAACACAATCTAAAGGTGATACATTGCAGACCACGGTGTCGTGGAAGGGGCCAATGGAAAAATTTATTGCTCAACACCGAGCAATAGTGATGCGGGGTCCTCCCTTTTGTACCCAGACAAGTTGATAGGGATCTGGGTGGCAGGTGGTGGGAAGTTGCAGATGTTTGACTAGGTCTTGGGAGACTAGATTCTTTTGGATTCCATTTTCCAGAATGAGATTTGTGAGTTTATGTTTAATTTGGTAATTATGAGTAAAGAGGGGAATGCTAGTATGACCTGGTTCGGGCACAGTCATGAGAATGAGGGATGGGTCGGCTTTAGTGGGCTTGGTGAGAGAGATGACTTCTGGTTGTTCGGGAAACTCAGTGGGTGTGACCTCTACAACCAAGGTCTGATAGGGGAGGATATTTTTTATTGCTCGACAGTCATCATAGTTGTGTGAGTTGGTCTTGTGAAAAGTACACCAAACCACAGTTGTGGGTGTCGATGAGGAAGAAGGGTAAGGTTGAGGCTGAGAAGGATGTGGGTTGGTAGACTGGGTTTGATTTGGCAGAGGTCGGGTTTGAGGGGCTACCTTACGTTCTACGGCCAAGGCCCATAACAAATCCTTGTCCAGAAAGGAACTTTCAAAAAGATCAACTTCACGACCGAGAGGCAACAAAAGACCAGCATTAAATTTGATGATTAATACCTCGTCGGGATCGTTGTTATGGATTTGTATGCGCAACTTGCAGAAGGCGTCAATGTAGCCTTGTACAAACCGAGTTGAAAGTTGGCAGAGCTGCAACCACTTGGTGACAAGATTCTAGAGATATCCTAGGGGATAGAAGCGCTCACGCAATGCATGACATAAAGCATCCCAAGAAGCAATACAACCATTTTTTGAAGATTGTGGTGTACCGAGCTCCACGACCAATACGAATTGTTCCAATTGAGTGTCCCACCAAGTTTACGCTATCCCTTCGAGTTGTAGGTTGGTGATCTGCAATTTGGTGGATTCTTCCATCTTGGGGTAAGTCTTGAAGTATGTGGAGAGGTTACGAATCCAGGAATCGACCGTCTCTCCATTCATTTGTTCGACGAACTTGGGTAACTGAAAACGTGTGTCCATTTGCATGGTCACTGGAGTCTAGCGTTGTTGGAGTTTGTTAGCAACATTACTTGTCTTCGGCATAGGGATATCCAGGTCTGCAAGTTGCACAAGAAACGCCCGAGCGCAACACAGAAAGATCTCATTTCAGGCTTCCAAGCCAGTAAGCGGGAAAAATTATATTATCGACGGTCCAGATCCATCCATAAGAGAAAATCGACGGTTGGCGAGAAATCGCGGTTAGAGGAGTTGCGCCGACATTAGCGCAATGGATAGCGCCCATATTATGTGCAGGAAAGGATAGCAGCCGTCCATCCAAAGGACGCGCAGCGCGAGAGCTAGTCGCGTCGACGTTTCGGCATTCGGGAGTTAGAAGGGTGAGAGTTTCGTGTCGTTCTGCATCTCGAAACCCCGAACCCTGAAAGCGCCGAAAGCGCTCAAAGTCGGGCCCGCAGTATCGAGAAGCAGTCTCAGCCATCCATCCAAAGTGGACACCTGGTGCGCGATTAGGCTCCTCGCCTTTTCGCCCATCGCGATTTCGAAGCACAAGGAGAAGCTCCCTCATATCCCCGATGCACGAAGTGACAAGAGCGTCTGGGACCCAGGCCCACAGCATCATCGAGTGAGTTCAGGACCGTCAGATCTGAGAGGGGTGCGTGGCGCCCAATTAAGCCATCTCGGCGATTCACTCATCGCGACTGTGATAAGCAAGGATTAGCTCCTTCCCATTCACGAATGCTGAAAGTGCCTTTGAGAGTAAACACAGGGTCACAGTCCATGGTCACTTGGGAAATAAAAAAGAGCTGTGCAAAAGGGGCCAAAGGCGTCGAGTCTAGTCGCCGAAAGGATTATCGCGATCTCCAGGTGCCATCGAGTTCGGCCCCAGTCCTGTTTTTCTCTTGGAGTAAATGAAGGTGAGAAGGGGTGGTTGAAACCTCTCCTCATGCATTAAGTGTAAGGTATGGAGAGTCTGGCAAGCGGTCTGCTCGAAAGGGTCTTGTGTACCGATTTTTCCAAAGAAGCCATGCCGAGTCCTCGACTAGCCAGAGGAGGTCTGCACATGCTAACTCAGTTCTTAATGGCTCAGCTACTCCCTTTACAGGAGCCATGCGCAGTTAAGGTGGCGTATGAAGAAGAATATCCGTCCGAATTTGGTTGAAGAGACACCAAGCCTTGGATGATTGAGCACGCCTCTGTTAGGCGAATTTTTCTAAGTATATAGACTCAGTCTTTGTATTTTGTAATCTATCGATGGTAGAGCGAAGCTCCCGACTATAAAGTTTTAGTAGACGTCTCTAATTCTCTGGTTATGCATCTGTATGTAAGATTTATTGTTTAATGACAGACAGTCTTCTCACCCCATCTAGTTTTCATCTCATACTGAGGGAGTTCATGATTGTCTGATTCACATGAATTATGGCAATTTTGTTATGATAAAGGATTTATTGTGGCATTATTGTATTCTCTGGTTTTCTGCGTTTGAATGTAAGAAGATCTTGTGTTTAGACGCCCTCTCCTACAGTCTGTTAGAAACCTGATGTTTACGACAGACCTTTGCATCTCTCTGATACAAGTCTTCCMTCTACTTACCCTTACTGCAACTCATTGTCTGAAGTTTATCTAAGACCTCACTTGCCCATGCATGTCTGGCCTAGTTTCGAAGTTAGAACAACATTGTTTTGAGTTAACTTCCATTCGATAACCCCTTTTTATAAACAAATCGTGACATAATTTGATGGGCGTCGGGCTTTGCTTCTGCTGCAATCCAGGAGTGACTTCTGACACTAACAGAGTTGAAGTAGTTCATGGAGAGAAAGTGCCAATTCTTCAACAGGAGTTGATGTGGCTCCACTATACTGCTCACTGGAGACTTCTCTTCGAGGTGACATGGTCTGCAAGCACTGAAGAGAGGGAGTGTATCCTCTTGAAAGTAGAGGCATGAGCTTCCAAAATGAGACCCTGAGGAGGACACGTGATTAACCCTAAGAAGGCCGCAATTGTCGCACCAATGTAAAGGCACAAAAGAACCCTGAGAAGGGTGACCAGGACGCTCTGAGCAAGAGCATGAAGAATGAGCTGAAGATTCCATTTTTTTTTGGTGATTATTGTTGATGAAACTTAGTCTTTTCATTCTTCTCTATGTGCGGAAACTTCCCCAAGGCACACACTTTGATACCAATTGATTTGAATGGTGGATACAACCTTCAAAGGAAGCACTTAAAAACATTTTGCAGAGGGCGTACTTAGTAAGAGTGACTCAATCCAAGTAATGGCACATCATTTTTGTGGAGGGCGCACTCAATACCGGCGACCTCACTTCTAGAGAGAGGCGTGCACCCTTTTCCAATTCACACTACTCCCCAAAACGCCCAACAACAAACAAAAAACGTGAATGATAGAGAGAGGAGGGTGCACTGGTTTTACCAATGTGCACTGCCTCCAAAAACTCCCACACAACAATCTAAAACGTGATCACAAGATAGGGCGCACCAATTCCTTTGGTGCTTAGCAATCTCATACACTCATACAATTGATTGATCGATTGTTTTGCCTATTCCCACATAGCCAAAACAAATCGTGAGGAATGGATAGAGGAGGGTGCACTTGATGTGCTAATACACACTACCTCTAGAAATGCCCACAGAACAAGCAAAACGTGATCAATGGTAGGGGCGCACCAATTCCTTTGGTTCACAACAATCTTACTCACACACACACACAACATAAATTACTCAAACGCAGAAAAGAGAGAGAGGAGATTCGTAAAAAGTTTCATCAATTGAATTAGAGAAAGATGTCCCCTTTAATAATATAGGGAGACTCATTACAATGGCAATTGTTGCTTTTATTTTCTGTGATTCTCTGTGCATTCCAATTGGTGAGAGAAATTTACCCGCAACAATTACTGACACAATCTGACTGATAATTTATTTTAGACACCACCTTGCTTACTTAGATTGGTGAATGCTTTATTAAAAATATGGGACTGGATGACGCTGACACAGATCAGAAAACTAACATGGAAGTTATTCCCTTTATTGCATTGCTTGCTACTGACTATCGATCCTCTTCTCCTCGTTGTCTAAGGAAGGTTGACGTCCTTCCTGTTGGTCCAATTGATGAGGGATGTCCTTCCTGGTGGCCCAACGCTCCCTCATCATGTTAACATAGTGCCACTTTCCACTTCCCCCTGATGGGATAGGTGTCAAGCCCTCCCTTGTCTCACCTCCCTTACACCCTATACATGATAGTGGAATAATCCACTTCACAAGAGCCTCCCTCCCAAATAAGTAGCTGGGGATTCCATTATAAACAACAATATATGTAATTTTAATAAATACAAACAAAATTACATATTCATAAGCCAAAGGAATTCATGAGCACACTAAAGCCATTTGACAAAAAAAACTCTTCATACTTGCCTTTTTATGCATAACAGAAAAAATAACAGTAATATTATGTTTGTTACCCATCTCAAAAGGACACATAAATTACATCACTCAAACTAAAAACCTGAAAAATGTCCTCTGTGTTAAAAAAAAAATATGTAAATGTATAAAATTAGAGTTAAGGTCCATGAGTATATTGAGTTGTGTGCCAATCATGGAGTGTGGATATAATCTAGGTTCCTCTCTCCAATACTTTTGATAGTTCATTTGTTATCTCGCTCCTACCCCTATATATGTGAGAAAGATGTCATTTTATGTTGCATGTCATCATATAGTGGTTTTAAAGTGAAATTCTTCAATGTTGTTTCCTTTTGCAACCACTAAATAACTAAGAGTGAGTCACCAAATATTTGAATTTGTGATACACCAAAGTCTTGGGTTGGCCTTAAAATTAATTTGAGAGCCATCAATTCACAAAATGATTAGTTTCTTGTCCTATACTTGCTTTGAAACAAATGCAATGATTTGTAGATAAATATAAAATCCCTCGTACTTATCCCTTAAGAGGGCTTCCCTACGAGGCACCATCAAAGAATGCCCATAGGATATCCTTGTTGATTACCTCTTCTTTCAACTCGTGTATATTTTATTTATCTTGGGTTTGTGGGTAAGCATTTACTATGTTTAATGCCTAGAAAACACATTTAAGAGGTAGAGTCTCCTTTCCTGCAAAGCTCCAGGTTCCTCGCTAACCATGCTTCCCAAGCTATGTTAAGAGGAAGGGATTTGAGCTTCTTTGTATCCTTTTGTGCATACCTTGAACTAAATGCGTCTTCTATGTCTTCACTTTCCCAAACATTTCTTAATCCAATCATTCTTTAAACCTCTTTCAATACCTCTTTTGTATAGGGATATTCCATGATTAAATGTACAATGGTTTCTTCTATTTGTTGGCATAAGTTTCACCAACTTGGTCCATTGAAGTTTTTAATGTTTCTGTGTATCTCTTCCATGCCTCAACATATTCTTCCCCCAATCCAATCTCCTCCCAAGTCAGCCAATGTTGTTGTCAATTTGTAGACCTCTCCCTATTCACATCCTGTCTAAATGTTTAATATCATTTATTTTCTCTTGAATCACCCAAGGAATTAATATGTGCAATTCCCTGATGTCTACCCATGGGTCTAGACCAACTTGAACTTTGTCTCCTTTACCAACTTTCCAAATCGACCAATTGCCAACCAAATGAAAATATAAGTTAATAGCTTTCCAAATTATTGAGGCATTATGAACTTGTTTTATTGTATTCCTTACCCAATCCTCTACAAAGGCAAGAGTGATGTACTTGGTTCTTATTACTTGAACCAACGACCCTTTTCCTTGAATTAATCTCCAATCCTTTTTGGTTGCAATTGCCTTGGAGAAGAGAAAGGGGTTTTTTAGCCCCCAACTTGCATTTGCTTTTAATAAATCTAGTTTTTTCGAAGAGGCTAGAACAAACTCTTTCTTCTTTTGATCACTTGACTAGATAAATTTGTAGCATAATCTTTTGATGACTTCCGACACACCTTTCGGTACCCATGCAAGCTATATCCAATATATTGGAATTGTTTCCAGTACAAATTTTACTAGTACTAGAGGTCCCCTTCTATATAGCCATCGATGACACCAGGTATTTAACTTCTTTTCGACTTTGTCATTCAACCATTGCTAGTCACACTTTTTATACAAGTTTGGCTTCAAAATAGAATCCCAAGTACTTCGAACCATGATATAGGTTTGTCAACTTTTATGGAAATAATTGAGTAAAATAGTCCCTTTCCTACCTCGTTATACCCCACAAGGATAGAGTATACTTTTCAAGTATTATAATCATACATTTTGCTTTGCAGAATAAAGACAATATACCTTTAAACTACTCAATTACCCTTCTTGTGCCCTCACAGAAAATCATGGTATCATCCACAAACAATAGATGTGTGATGTTATGGGTTGTTCCAATATTTACCCTTTTGAAGCTACCATTTTTTGAAGCTTGTTTTCTTAACCTACTCAACCCCTTAACAATTAAAAGGAAAAGGAGATGGGATAGGGGGCACCCTTGCCACATACGTCTTCCTAGTATGAAGGGGACGTTGCCCCATTGATTAAGATAACAAAAGATACTAAAGTAATGCAACTCATCACACAAACAACAAAAACAAAGCTACCGACTTAACGAGAACTCTAACCCTTAAAAACCATATTTTTGCATAAAAAACATGAAAATCAATCACTGAATCAAAAAGTGGTGTTATTGGTAGCACCATTTTTTTCTAGCATGGGTTAAAATTACAACATTTTCAAGAATGACCTGGAAACTCATATAGATGCTCAAAAATACCTTTAACTCAACATCTAAATCAAAAAGTGATGCTACCAAAATCAAAATGTTTTTTTTCTAAACGTTAAAATTATAGCTCTTTATGACCTAATTGAAATGGTAGTCTTGACAACATATCCCTACGCAAATAAACAACTCAAAATTGTACCCCAAATGGTCACTTGAAAAATTGTTTACTTACTTTTTTTTTACATTAAAAAACAAATAAATAGAAAGGAGAAAATTTTGGCAAATAATTTTTTTTTAATGAAGAAAAAAACACATTTAAAAAAATATGTTCAAAACCCAAATTAAAAAATAAAAATAAAACAAGGTGAAAAAAAATTACTAAAAAGAAAT
>ML777556.1:352932-409436 GCA_009831015.1 Picea engelmannii | reverse complement strand
AAAAACCTAAAAAAAAATGAAAAAAAATAAATAAAATTAAAACAATATTTAAATAAAGCTAAAAATAAAAATAAAAACAATTTTAAAACAACAAACTTAAAAAAAAAAAAAAAATTCAAACCAATTTTAAAATAAAAAAAAATTCAAACAATTTTTAAAAATAAAAACAAATTGTCGCGGGGTTGTTTGGGTGATGTCGGGCATCGCCCACTCACCGCGCACGACACCCAACCTTGCCCACCACATCTCCCAAATAGCCTGCACGGGTTGTTTGGTCGTGTGATGCTCAACATCGCCCCATCCCCCTACGGGCCAAGACGTAAGACCACGGCTTGGCCTGCGGGGGCCAGGGCAATGCACGAGACCATGACTTGGCCTACAGGGGGCTGGGGTGATGCCAGGTATCACCCCCCACTACGCCCAAGTAGCCCCGCACACCACACACAAGTCCACAATTTTTGTTTAAGTCTTTTTTTTTAATATTTAATATTTAATATTTATAATTATGTTAAATTTGTATTTGAGTTTTTTTTTTTTTAATATTTCATTTTTAATGTTTGAAATTGTGTTTTTTTTAAGTTGTTTTATTTTATTTTTAAATATTTTGAATTAAATTCAAGTTTTTGTTTTGTTTTTTTTAATAATTTGAATTAAATTCAAGTTTTTTCTAAATATGATGATGATGATGATTAACGACCATTAAGACTAAATTGGTCTATCAGACAGGGTAAGTGATTGCTTGCAATTCTTTAGAATTTTGTTTCTGTGCTCTGAAATCATTAAGAGAAGCTTTCCAATATCACCATAGTTTTGTTGAGTTAAGAGGTTAGGAATGTTGGTAGTGTGACATATTTTGAAAATGAGATCTAATATGGGTATAGGATGGACAATCTAAGAGAATGTACTTTTCATCTTCAACTTTCTTAGAGTCACAAAGGTGACACACTTTTTCATCCCATGGTGTTTTAGGAATTGACCAACGCTTAGTTTCACTATGGAGATCGTGAGAATTTGTTCTTATCTTAGCAATGCTTATTTTTTTCTTTACACTTGTCAAAACAAATAGATAATTTTTATCTTCTAGATTATGGTTGATTACATTCTTATAATACCTTAATTTTCTTTTTTCCTCTAACTCTTTATCACACCACATTTTCTCCTTAAATTTTGATTTGATGATATTTTTAATAGTATCTTTATTCTATAAAATGGTGTCTTCCATGATTCCCCTATAGTTTAGCCAAGACTGGGTATCTTTATGCCATCCTCGCTTGAGTTGATGGTGGTTACAACTCGAATTTGAAGCAATTTTAGGAATCCTCTTGTCTTCCATGTTGTTTAACTCATTCTTATACATTAGGTATCTAGTCATAGTCGTGTTCTCAATGGGGGAGAGGCTTGTTTCTAAGAGGAAGATGGAATAGGGCATATTTCCTTTAATTTTGAGATTATAGGTTATAAAATTCTATTGTGTTTGCTCTATCTTTCTCCAGGAATCACGAGAGATACTACAACCCCAAACTTCACATCCATAAAGAATAACATGTGTAACAAGAGTCTCAAAGAGGATTTTCTTCTTTGAGACTCTTGTTACAATTGTTTTCAAGACCATAATAAGCTTTCCATCCCCCAATAATCATTTTCTCAATGCTATAATTCTAGTTGAGCTTGTGGTGAATATCAATTCCAAGATATTTGTATGAAGCCACTTCCTCCAAGTTGTTGTTGTCATATATGAAGGTATCATAAGTGATCTTATTAGATTTAATAATCATGACCTAAGTCTTATCAATATTAACAGTCATACCCATATTGGAGCAAAAATCCTTGAGGATTCTTATTTGGTTTTCAAAATCATGGGGACTCCTTATCATAAGAATGATATCATCGACATAAAGAAGAAGATTGATGACTATACCAGTGAGAGTAGGGCCGACACAACCTTCTTTTTCCAAAAAAGTCTTCTATCTTGTTAATGTATATGCCAAAAAGTGTAGGGGACAAGGGACAACCTTATTTGACTCCAATATTGCAGTTAATCTTTTTCGACCAGCCCTCAGTGTTTTTAAACTTAGAAATAACGTTATCATACATCCTTATTGCAACAACCCTCAACTCAATAGGAAATTTTATCTCTTCCAACCTATTCCAAAGGTTTTTCCAAGAAACCATGTCAAAAACTTTTCGAAAGTCAACAAAACAACAAAAAATATTGGTTTTAGTATTGCGGAACTCCTTTGCAATGATCCTAAAGGTAACAAGATGGTCCACAGTTGGATGATATATCCTAAACCTGGCCTGGCCTTTAGCTCTTTTACCATGACTTTCTAGCCAAAGGCTAATCTTCTTTTCCAAAATCATTCCATAAAGCTTGGCTAAAATCAGGCCAATCATAATGGTCCTATAATTAGAGGGAATGTTTATATCCCTGTTTTTAAAAATAGGAACAATGAGGCTTTGCGTCCAGGGTTTAGGGAAGCCATGCTTGACTATTAAATTGAAGAGCTTGTGTATGTGAGGAACAAGGATAGGCCCTTTGATTTTTAAAATTTCAGCTTGGTAGCCTTCAATATCCTTAGCTTTCCCATTTGCAAGCCGCTTAACCGCTTAATATATATATATATATATATATATATATATATATATATATATATATTATTTTTCAAGTATCTTTTTCATTTTGTATTTCAATTTTTCTTTTTTAGTTTTTTTAATATATTTAAAAATGTTTTTTTATTTCTTTACATCTTTTTAAGTTTTTTTTTAATAAATTTGGTTTTTTTTTCCCAATTTTTTCATGAGTGGGCCTAATGGTTAAGAACATGTGTTTCCTCTTAAGAGGTCACAGGTTCAAATCCAGAGGGGGGTAGGGTATGTATACCTTCGTAGACTTTACCTGATCCGGATTTATGTAGGAACACAATGAAATACAGAAATACACATAAACGCAGAGATGCAGCGGAAATAAGACTTCATTTCATTAATAACAAATGACTGAAAAATGCTTACAGACAGAATGGAAATAAACTAGCTAGGGCGTTGGTAGCTTATCTATGAGAAGAGATGTGGCGGCTACTGGCCTCTAAAATGCTCGTTACAATGAGGCTCGAAGGCCTATATATTACTAAGAAACAATGGAAAACCCTCAACATCCAAAAACCCAACCCTAGGAGATGAAACGCCAGAATATGGGCCCCGTTGGGGTAAATTGGTACATCAATTTCCCGGGGTCATAACTTTGGCATACTATCTCCGTTTGACGCACATGATACATCGTTAGAAAGATCTATCCGAGGACTACACTGCTGACAGCGAATATCGAGTTCGAAACAGAAACATATTCGTCGGAGCATTCATGCCCAACAAACGTCGTTTAGGGCCTCAAAACAGCTCCGGAAGTTCAGGACCCGAAAAACTGCTAAAAATAGTAAATTGTGCTACAATTAAGGAAACTGAAAAACTGAAAGAAACAATGGTGTGGGTCCAAGTGGAATAGGTGGGTGGCCACCAATATCCACCTGGATCATTACCAATCAAATCGTTGGGCGGAGGGGGGTCCCTTGTCCCACAAACAAGGGGGTCTCATACACCAATTTGGTGTGTTCGCTTGGTCGTGACCTTAAAAATAGATTACTATTATTATTATTATATAAATTTTCAAGTTTTCTTGTTTTGTTTTCCTTTTTAGTTTTTAATTTATTTTTTTAAGTTTTCATATATATATAAACTTAAAAAAAATTATATATATATATATATATATAGTATGTTTCTTAGTTTTTTTAGTTTTCAACTTTTCTTAAAAAAAAAAATACGGTTACATTTTTTCTTTAATCATATATTTTTTAATTAATTTATTTTTTAATGTAAATTAAAAAAATAATAATAATAATTTTTAAGCAATGATTTAGGAGCCGATTTTGAGTTGTTTATCGATGATGGTAGTTGTTGTTGAGGCTAGTGTTTCAATTAAGTTATAATCTTAACTCCAAAAAAAAACTTAGTCCTACTGGTAGCATCACTTTTTGATTAAAGGGCCAATTTTAAAGTCTTTGTTCACAATGACATCAGTTGTCAACGCAATGCGTCTGAATTTTAACCACTGCTAAAAAAAGGAGTGCTACCTGTTAGAATATAATGGATGTGCTCGTTTTACCATTGACAATATCTCTATTGTCACCCAACCATAGGCCGAAGCCACCCTCCGAGCACCTTAACCTTGACAAAGAATCACTCTAGAAGCAAACCCTAGGCTAGATAACCAAACAAAGGGTAGTGCACCTTTCCCCAAGGATAGTGCACCAACAAGAGTTGATCAAGTAGTCCAAACCCTAGCCAAGAGATAGTCCAAGCGTAACTTCTAGCTGCAACAGCTGTAACGACAACTCTCCTCCAAACCTGCGCAGAAACTGGGCAACTGCAGTGTGCACAAGTGTTGCTCTGCAATTCTGAGACTACCTGCCAGAATGAGAACTGACCTCCTATATTTATACTAATTCTAGCTAACTGCCTGGGCCGACTTCTCATTCTGGGTATCTGTTTGTTCGGTATATATTATTATTTATGGCTGACTTCTTCTCTTGGAGGCTAATAACCTAATATCAATTATCTTCTTGAGCCGGCAAGTCTTCTAGGGTTATTAGCCAACTCATTAGGGTTTCTTCTTGCTTTCCGGAGTATTCTATCCTTGTCAAGTTTACACGTGGAGGTAAATACCTCCCACAACTACCATAATATCAACACTCCCTCCTAGCTAGGGAGGTATTACGGGTAATGGTCTTGAGCACAAAACATACCATTCACTCGGTAACATTAACATAGTTATATAGACTAGATCATGACTAGATCATGAGCACCATCATCATCATCAACTGCATCATCTCTCGAAACCATACTCTATTTGAGTAATTACACATGATTTTCACTCCACTGAGTGATACAAGAGCCATTCTTCTAATCTAGAAGAGTAAATGTTCTGAACCATTTTCTGTCTGGAAAATCTTTGTTCATCATTCATCTGGCTGATAATTATTTACCAAACTGTTGACAGTCTTCAAGGTAATCAGAACAAAAATAGAACATAATTGTGTCTATCCATAGTAGTACATAACTACAATCCAATGGTACACTACCACACCAAGTAGCAAACAAGTACTTGATTAGTAACATATAGTCACGAATAGTGGAACACATCCAACACAGTAGTATTCATCTACTGTCATACAGTCTTCATAACAATCATCTGATATCAACTTGCATAGAAACAATGTTATGATATAAACTGAATCATCTGGGCCAATCTTTCACTCACATCTGTGAGATCTGATAGAATATCTGCCCTCAAAAGGTAAAACATCAATGATGAGTTGTCTGGATTATTCTTCTCAAGGAAGGAAGAATAATTGTCTTAATATCTGAGCTTGGACCATTCCCCGCCCTGGGCCATTCTTCCTACACTAATCAAAGTGCACCCTGGAGAGAATGTATAAACCCTAAGGAATGCCTGTCCCTGATTGTTGAGCCTAGACCATTCCCCACCCTAGGCCATTCCTCCTACATTAATCAAAGTGCACCCTGGAGAGAATGTATAAACCCTAAGGAATGACTATCTGGACCATTTCCTCTGTTAACCACAAGAAGAAAAGATTGTCATGTATCAACCTCCAAAACAGATCATTCCTCATGTTAACCACAAGGAGAAATCGTTGTCCGGTGAGCCGGGCCAGTCTTCTTGAGTAACCCTCAAGAAGAGAGATTGCCCTAGACCACTCCCCATGTTAACCACAATAGGAAGTCGTTGTCTATGATACATTAGCAATATGGACCATTTCCCATGTTAACCACAATGGGAAATCGTTGTCCGTTAGAAATCTCAATCCACTTTCCAAACTGGAAAGGAAACTGCTCATCCTGGACCATTGTTCGAAATGAAAAATGATTGTCCATTAATCAATACATATCAGTGCTCCCTCCCAACCTGGGAGTCGTCTCTTCTTTTTTTCAATAGGGAAGTCGTCTCCACGAGCTCCATCTTGAGTACGCAAACTCTCTCATCTTAGATAGAAGCTTTACCAAGATGTCTGTTTATCTGCTCATTTGTGGAGATATGTAATGGAGAACCTCTTTCTCCTTTCTGAACTTCATCACGGATAATTTAATGCTTGATTTCAAATGTACTTCGTTCTGGAGTATTGATCTTCTTCGAAGGCTTCATTTAGCTCTGATCAATAAAGTATATCATTGTTGGAACACTGGAACATATCCATCTGGCACTTCTTTTGTCATCATGATATCTGATCTACTGAGTAATCATCTTGATACAATATCTTTTTTACAGAGAATCTTCACCACGCTTCTGTTGTGCATTGGAAGTTCTTCACCAAGTTATCTTCTTCCATCTGTATACAAGGGTCTCTTTCTAGTATGCCTCAAAGTCTTGAGGTTTCTATTCATATGCTCTTTGTTCAATTGCTCTGGAGAACAGTCTTTGCATTCATATTGATGTAGAACTTCAACCTATGGATGATATAATGACTCATGTAGAGGTATGTATGGTTTACCGAAACGAGCAATCATCATAGTATTCTCCCTCCATCTAGGAGAACCTCTAGTTCTAGATCTTGCAATGCTTTCATTCATAAGTCTTTCGTATATTGTTCTTCATCACAACTTTTAGTTCTGCTTGATTGTTTTCATATTAGGTTGGTAGTCTTATGATTCTCGATACAATGACTGGTTGTTCAAGCTTCTCTTCTTTCTTAGAATCTTCATGTTCTTCCTCATGTTTTTTTTTTCTTTAGATTTTGGGTCCATGGAGTTTCTTATAAATTCCATGCCCTAGAGATTCCACTTCTTTCTTTTATCATAGGATCACAGATATGGATGGACAACCAAGGATACTTTAAGGCTTCTCTTCGAAGAAGACTTCTTCTGAGATTGAACTGAACATGTATTGTCTTTCATGGTTACTACCATGGATATAAACTTCATCATCTTCAATGGATCATAGGATTAGCTCCCTCCTAATCCTTGTTTCATGTATGAGTGCATATAATCGACTCCCTCCATCTAACAGAGTCCATGCTTCCGTCTGCTTCCTTATCGTCTTCTGCAATATATAATTGGGTCTCTCTGTCTAACAAAGTCCACGCTTCCGTCTTGTTGTCTTCTACAAAACGTTATAAGTATTTCTCTTAATTCTTTCTGTCTTTGCTTCTTCTAAGTCTCTTCATGATGGATTCGGCTTATCTTGCAATAGCTTTCACATGATTTGTTTGACGTATTTCATCCTTTCATGTGTATTATATAATGATATCCATCCTTATCTTGTTGTTCTTCCATAGGTATAGTTCTTCTTGAAACACATTATCTTCCAAGATATGTACAAAGACGATGCAAACAAGATATGTACAAGTAATATGAAGAGTATTGTTACCTTTAGAAGAAGAAGTCTCTTTCATCCTGCTTAGTTTTCTTTGTAGGTTCCTTTTCTTCGGCAATTGATGCTTCATGTTTCTCCTTTGCACTGATCCTTGATTCGTCTTGAGCACAACAAGTCCAAAGTTCTTCAAATGTCAGATGCTCCTTCCTTGTGTTCATGCTTACAACAAATGTATCCCACGTCTTGGGAAGACCATTGAGTACTATGTTTACCAACTCCTTCTCTGAGATTATCTCTTCAATAGCTCGTAGTTGATCTCTTAACTGAGAAATTCTCACAAAGTATGATGTTATGTTGTCATCATCATTCATCTTCATGTCATGGAGCTCATTCTTCAGACTCATTACTTGTCCAATGTTTCTGACTGAGAAGAGATTTGTTAGGACATCGTACATCTTCTTCAATGAGTCAATATGGGAGATGTAGGGTATCAAGTGGTCTTTTATAGATTCCATTATGATACTCATAGCATTGATGTCACTGTCTTTGAACTTCTCCATAGCTGCAACGTTCTGCGGTTCCTTCTCTTTTCCTTCTTCAAACTCTGGTTTCACGATCTTTCCTTTCACGATATCCAGAACTTTATTCTTGGCAAGGATGAGGTCAATCCTTGTCTTCCACGCTCCGAAGTTAGAGGCTCCATCTAACTTGTTCTCTGACTTCACAGAATAATTCATGGTTTCTTTGACTTGGTCAAACCCTAGATTTGACCACAAACTCGAACTTGACGTCTTTGTTTGCTGAGATTACTAGGAGATGCACTAGGCTAGGGCGCACTGATATGTCTGGAGATTAGGTCATTCCCTTCACTTAAGGTGTCCCTTAACTTAAGTTGCCTCAACGAGAGGATTAAGGTTTCTGCAACTGCACCTGCTAGTAACCCTAGCGACAGTGCTTTGGTGACTGCTCCTGCTAGGAAACCCTTGTGACAGTTCTTCAACGAGCTTAATATCCTTCTGGCTATGTTTCCTTCCAGCTATTAAACTGAAAGAAGGAGGTGTGGGCCCATAACCTGTTAGAATATAATGGATGTGCTCGTTTTACCATTGACAATATCTCTATTGTCACTCAACCATAGGTCGAAGCCACCCTCCAAGCATCTTAACCTTGACAAAGAATCACTCTAGAAGAAAACCCTAGGCTAGATAGCCAAACAAAGGGTAGTGCACCTTTCCCCAAGGACAACGCACCAACAAGAGCTGATCAGATAGTCCAAACCCTAGCCAAGAGATAGTCCAAGCGTAACTGCTAGCTGCAACAACAGCTCTCCTCAAATCCTACGCAGAAACTGGGCAACTGTTGTGCGCACAAGTGCTGCTCTGCAATTCTGAGACTGCTTGCCAGAATGAGAATTGGCCTCCTGTATTTATACTAATTTTGGCTAACTGCCTGGGCCGACTTCTCATTCTGGGTATCTGTCTGTTCGGTATATATTATTATTTCTAGCTGACTTCTTCTCTTGGAGGCTAATAACCTAATATAAATTATCTTCTTGAGCTGACAAGTCTTCTAGGGTTATTAGCTAACTCATTATGGTTTCTTCTTGCTTCCTGGAGTATTCTATCCTTGTCAGGTTTACACGTGGAGGTAAATACCTCCCGCAGCTACCATAATATCAACACTACCAGTAGCGCCACTTTTTGATTTAGGGGTAAAAATAGCCACTCTAAAAAAATGAGAACTCTAGAGAGTTCTCATTAAGTTGGTAACTATGTTCAAACTAATGATAGAAGCCCCAAGTGTATAAGAATAAGTCTAAGATAAAGCTACCTTACCCTATCATATGATTTGGAGACGTTCACTTTAACTACCATCGATCTTTAATTCTCAATATTGATTGAATGAAGGCTTTCCTGTGTGATCCCAACTTCCTCGTGGATTTGTCTTCCCTCTAAAAACCCAAATTGTTCTTCATAAATTTGTTTTGATAAAACAATTTTCAATCTTCTAGTAATAACCTTTGAGGTGGTTTTATAGATACAGTTGCATAAGGACATTGACCCGAAGTTTTCAAAGGTCGTAGAATTGTCCTCTTTAGGGATGAATGTTATAAAGGTTGTGTTATAATCTCCAACTCTCCGATGTAAGGATTTACCCACCAATCCCAAGCAAGGAACTTATTGAAATTTGTTTCAAACTTTCCTACCTACTACAAGGTAAGTACAAGCAAGTAAGTGAGGGAGGACCAAGGCTTTTCTAGCATTGGAAAAGCTTCACTTCCTTTTGAGCCCAACATGGTTTTAGGGGAAGAAATAGAGGGTTGGGGTTGATAACCAAAGAAATAAAGGAGTCGTTATCCATGAGGGAGATGTCCATGTATACCTGGATATTGTCATTTTGTGTGTAATTCTTTTAGCCTCCACCACCCTTCTTAAGTCTTCTTCTATGAAATCATAACAACCTAAAAATAATTCCACATGAAGGCCATATAGCCCTAGAATTTTGTCCTTTTGAAAGCTATGTATAGTTTGATGTAATTCTTCTTTTCCAACCTCTTTCATGAGCTCTTGTTTGTCCTCATGATTGACAAAGCTAGGAAAGGATTTCGATATCCTTATTCCCTCATTAATTGTAGCCTAAGAGTCCTCTTTGAAAAGGGTTGAGAAGTAATTAACTTCTTCATCTACAATATCCTTGAAATTTGTGGCCCACCTACCATCTCCTTTGATAATTTTCCAAACTAAATTTATGTTTTTCCTATAGTTTTCATATCTATGAAAAAACTTGGTATTCTTGTCACGTGCTTGTAACCGCAAGGTCATGCTCTTGAGTTTCCATTCTTTCTCTTTTACCAATAGTATGTTCCTCTTTTGATATTCCAAGAACTTCACCTCTAGTTTTTGGTCCTCGTTTGAATAGCTAAACCCATCAATGTTACAAAGTACTTATAGGGCATCCTCCACTTCTTTAAGGACCCTGTCATCTTTTTGGTTCTTATCTCTTACCCATTGAGCAACTCTCTTTTTTGCTTCTTTCAAATCCTCGTGAAGTCGAATAGATGTAGATTCTCTCAAGTGTTCAACATAGGTTTCCATCCATCTTTGATCTTATTTTTAAACTGCTCCATGTTTATCCATTCCAAGTTCAACTTAAAGGAGCTAGTAGGTTTCTTTTGGCAATTGCTACTTCCAAAACTACTAGATTATGACCAAACTCCCCTCCTCAGGTGACCCATTGTTTTATTTGAATGACTTCATCTAGGAACCCTTCAAAGATTGAGAACCGGTCAAGCCTCTTGGCAATTCTAGCTTCCTCGGTTCTCTTGTTCCTCCAAGTGGGATTTAACTTAGTTGATTCAATATCTAGCAAGACCATTTCTTCCATTTTTCTTATAAAGTAACTTGAAAGACAATACAATTGTGTTTGCAATCCCCACACTTCTAAGGCTCATAAGAAAAGTTTAAGTCTCTCCCCACCACAACTAATCCATTCTGAATGCTTCCATTTTGAATAACTTATCCTAGTACTCCACCCTGTCTAAATAAGGACCATATACATTCAATACAGAGATGTCTTTCCCCAAATCCACAGAGAAAAGGGATATCCCTGGATATGTAAGAAAATCCCATGAATTAGTAAGGGCATGGGAGCATTTTTTCCACCTAGAAAAGTTCATTCCCAGTCTCCCAATGGCATCTATAAACTTGAATTCCCACCTACCCATTATTTTTTAAAGTTCCCGAGTGATTTTCTCCCCATTAGTCATGATTTCCTGTAGCAGGTTAATAGATGGTCTAATAGTTTCTATTAGCCTTTTCATGGCCATTTTCTTGGAGGGATTGATCAACCCTCAATAGTTTAGGGTCATGAAAATCATTTTAGACCCTCATAAATGAAATTTTCTCTAAGGGCCCCGATCCAGATTATACTGAGAACGAAATGAGATACAGACAAAACTATAGCAGAGAACACATAAATACAGTGAAACCCAACTTCTATTAATGGATAAAATAGAAAAACATTGTAAAATACAAACTAGCTAGAACAGTGGTAACTTATATGTTGGACTACACAAAAATAGATAAGTGTGAGATGCATTGTCCATTAATATGATACATCTATAATACAACAATGTGACCTTTGGATTAGTCTTCCAAGAGGTCTCTTGGACTCCCAATAATGTTTCCCATTACTTGACTATTCATATTTCGAAAATTAAGTAAACCTAACGAATTTCATTTCCAACATCCCCATCCTTAATCCAAAGGGGTGTATGTGAGTCCAAGAAGAGAGTTGAAGTTTGGAAGTGTGCAGCTGAAATCTCCTAGTGGATAACTACCAATGGCTGAATGTGCTCTCTGAATATGGTGGTTTTGGGATGACCACAAATCGAATGACTAGTAGAAGTTGATGTCTTCTACTAAATGGTGTTGGTGGTTTAAAGAAGACCACAAACAAATCTGGTGGTTTATTGATGATCACAAACTCTAGAGCTTGGCTCTAGGGCTCAATGGTTCCCAAAACATTTCCTAAGTTAGCTAGAAGTTGGAAGTTGATGTCTTCTACTAATTGAAAGTACTCTCGAATGTTGGTTTAAAGATGACCATAAAACATTCTCTAGCAGAAGTTGAAAGTCATCTACTAAGTGGAGATTTGAGGAAAACCACAAACTATTGTCTGGCAAAAGTTGCAAGTCTTCTACTAAGTGGTGGTTTAAGGAAAACCACTAACCAAGTTGGTGGTTTTGGTTGACCACAAACCAAATCACGCTCACTTGTCATGCTTGCTTGTCACACTCGCTTGTTCCTTCTCGATTGATGGGACTTCAAAACTTGAAGCATGGCTGTTAATAGTTGATGTTATTCCCCCCTGTCACGGACAAGGTGAGAAGATGCAAATCGTTTCACTGCAAGATGTGTCAATACTCGAGAATGAATTATTCTATATGACAAATATATCTTCTTGACTATTGATGACCATTTCCAAGCAGTCATCCACCCATAGTGGTTCTTTACTCTTGCAGATTTATTGCATTTGGGACATATGCCTGAAGGATTATTGTGCTTTCTACAATGCTCACAAGGATGAAGATTGAAACACTTATCTTCCATATGGCCAACTCAATGACAATGTTGGCATTTTTTAATCTGCTCTTGAATTGGAGTAGGTGAATATGAACTATCTTGTAGTAGTCCAACACTCTAGAATTAGATCGGTTTGGTATAATGTGGAATATGAAAGGTCACGTCCTTTTCATATCTGATACTAGTTTTTTGCTTATTGTTCCTAATTTCTTCCCAAGGTCTGATGATTGGCTTTGAAAGAGAAGGTTGAACTTCATCTGCATTCATATATGAAGTTGGCTCACTGAGTTGATTATGTATTGGTTGTTGATCATCATCATCATTTTCTTCGAAAAAAGGGTTGTTCTGAACAAGGACTAGTTCAAAATGTCGAAGATTCTTTCATTCAAGTGCATCCCGAAGAAGTCAAGTTAGAGTTTGTAGCAGTGTTACTTTGGCTTGCAAAACTTGTAAGCAGATTACAACAGATTGCAAAGTTGATTTGTCGGTGGTGATTATATTGTCCACAAAAGAGAGTATTAGAGTGTTTAGTAACTCTAATAATTCCTCAACTCGAGCCATTTAGAGATTGAATTAGACCTCAAGGGTTTCTTGCAACTCCCCCCTTTAACAATCGGACTCTACAATGCAAACAACAAATGAGAGGTGTCAGATTCTACCGAAAATGCACCCATTTAACAAATCTGATTTAGAAAAAAACACAGTAATGATAAAAGCATAATGAATGGATGTATACCAAATTCATTATTGGAAGTCGCCAACGTTAGTACCACCGTGAATCGTCCTTATGTCACTTGCTCAAGATGGTCAACATATGTATTATGTTAGGTTGTGAGCCATAAGGTAGCTTAATCAATGCAGTTGAGTGGGATGATGATTGGGATAAAGTTGAAGATGAACGTTTCTTTGTTATTTGGGATCTAATGAATGAAGGGGTTGCACCCGATCTCTCTACACACACTAGTTTAGCTTTGGCATGGTATGTTAGCAGTGTTCGAAGTAGAAGTGTGGTTGGAAGCTCACCATGGGAGATTTCGATAGTGAAATAAACTCCAAGAAATGATGACAGTACAACATCCTATAGGATCCTCTAGTGTTGTTTTGTACCTAAAACAATTTTGTTACAAAGCTGGGCTACACTCCTCTCACTGTTGCAAGCGAGTTAAAAAAGGATGGTGTAGCCTTCGAAAGTTTTGCATATGCGAAATGTTGGGCATGATATATCAGAGAATGAATTATTGAACATTCAATCCTCTTCACATCAAGAATTGGCAATTGTTGAACAACCAACACATGCACGCCAAAGTGGGGATCAAGATTCACATCCCAATCGAATTCTCTTAGTCAATTCACCATATGTTGTATCCTTTCACGTGGAAGTTGTGTCATCACGTGGAAGTTGTTTCTTTGTCGAGAAGATCGCCACATTTCAAAATTCCATTGGAGTAGAAGCTCTCCTTCAGTTTGCATCACAACAAAATGCCATTCAACAAAAAAATAATTTGCAGGGGTGTAATATTTATGATGGTTGTTGTCATCTAGACCTGCAGTTCTCCAATATCAATGGTTTGCAAGTGGTTTACAAAAACACAATGGAAACAGTGGCTGCCGTCGATATGAATTCCATGGCGGTTTACGTAGATTGCTTGGTTCAAATAGCAAAACCGATACTCCCAATCAAGGATACATTGGAAAGATCTTCATCTTCCATGAATGTCTTCAACTAAGTGAACCTATGTAAATACTGTACATGTGGAAACCATCAATGGCTCGACAATTCAAGACAACGAAACTCTAATCGGATTGTGTGATTCCTTTGAAAATATTATTTTTGGTTATGTTTCTAAATAGTGTAAATGGTGGGCCGATAAGGAAATCATGTGGCGTTGTTTTCTACTGGTTTTGTGAATAAAAATTGTTGAGACTCGACCAACGATATTTCTATAGGGTTGAGGGGGTCGAACAATCGATGGGCGACTTGAGAAATAAGCATTCGAGGGGTGCATGAGTTAGGGTTTCGCTTGGGCGTGGGTGGAGCGAATTAGGGTTTCGCTTGGGCGTGGGTGGAGCGAATTAGGGTTTCCTAGTGGTGCTAATAGTCGACGGGTTGGAATAATTGCAGGTGTGCACAATGAAGACGTGAGCTCAAGGGCATGATTGCAGAGAGAAGATTGTGAACGACCATGCAAGTGCGCTCGGGACATATTGACACAAATAACATTGAGGAGGGCAAACATAATAACGTACGTAGAGGGGCGCATATATAGGGAAGATGTGTTTTTGCACATGAAAGGAAACGCTTGCTGCTATGGACAACTGCCATAGCTATGATACCATTGTTGGACCACACAAAAATAGATAATCGTAGGATGCATTTTCCATTAATATGATACATCCATTAATACAATGATGTGACCTTTGGATTCGTCTTCCAAGAGGTTTCTTGGATTCCCGATGACGTTTCCTATTACTTGACTATTCATATTTCGTCAAGTAAGTAACTTTAACATATTAAATTTCCAACATTGTCTCTAAAGAGAAAGAGATGTCAACTATGCTCATTCACAAATAAGCTTTACATCACACTTCATTGCATGCTCAGAGGACCTCCTTCACCTTTATTATGTATGAGAGAGTGAGAGGAGAATAATTCCCATGATGCACGTGGGATAAATTGGTCTAAGTTTTCAAAATGCCATAAGCATGTAAAACACTAGGACTTCTCGGGAGGTCACCCATCCCAGTACTACTCAAGCCCAATCACACTTAATTACAAAGTTCTAATGGGATCCACTACTTCAACCCTTTAGGCCTGTACATAAGACCATCATGCAATCATCACATGATGGATGTAATTAACAAACATAGATGGAATTACATTACATTCCCCATCAAAAGAGTGAATATCTTGCTTTATAAAAAATATAGCCTTGAAAAAGTTGATTTAGTTGAAAAGGTGGATGGCCACCGAGATCCACCTGGATCAATCCTCCCCCCTTAGGAAGCAATGGTCCCCATTGTGTCAAGTTCCCTCGGGAGATGGAGAAACTTTTGCTAAATCTGAACCTTGATGAGTTTCTTTCCTTGGTGAAGTAGTTGTCCTGCTTGTACTTGGAATTAACCTTTTGAAGGGTGTCATGAACCTTTTGTTGGAGGTGTTGGATCCATTCAACAATTTTGGTCACACGATCTATCTCGGTTTGAGTGTGGGAGGAATCTGTAAGTAAAGATGCATTAGGAGGAGTTATATCAACAGGGGCTAATGGTTGGAACCCCAAACACGCCTAAAAACGGTTGTGGCCAATAGAGCTATGAAAGGCTATGTTACAACTTTGCTTGACTTGGTAGTGTAGAGCCACCCCCGCAGGTGAAAAAAATATATATTTGTGCTCCTTTACAGTCTTTTCGACTTGCTTTTGTTGTATAGAAAGGTCTTGGGTCGAGGTTTTAGTGGTTGCAGTGACCTTTTGTTCACCTTATGACCGAATCATGAAGAGGCTAAACTTTGTGGTTTGAGAGATTACTTTGCAACATTATTTTTTTGAGATCAATGAAGTGGCAGTAGTTGGAACTACCTATGGTACTCTGTAGAGCCTACCCCCAGAGTAACAATGACACTATAGGGCAGAGACTCATAGATAGTGTGACATTTCCACGTATATGGTTGTCCCAAAAGAACATCACAAACTTCAAGTAGGGAGACATCACTTGTTACCTCATATTTGAAGGGCTTGATGTCATAGGACAAGTTGGACTCTTGGATAACATGGATGTCTCGTCCCCTGCTCAACCATCAAATGGTGTACAGTTGGGGGTGTGGCATTGTCAGCAACTTCGATCTCTTGACGACCTTGGCTGATATTAGGTTCTTTTGGCTCGCGTTGTCAACAATGAAATGTAGTGGAGTCCCCTTCACCCATATCTGTGAATGAAAGAGACGCTCCCCCTTCTCAAGCTCCTCTGGTTCTTCTGGTTGGATTGTGCGATTGCGATGGTAGCAATGGGTTTTGCATTGACGATATGTTTCATTTTATTGTACTTTGAATCAGAGTTCAAGTTAGGTTTTAATTCGCTTTCTTCAAGCTTGACCACCAATGATTGTTTCGAGCGACATTCATCGGTGTTGTGCCAGGGGATTTTGATTTTGTGGAACTCACACCACTTTCTAGGATCCTTCTTAAACTTCCCATCACCCTTCTTAGCCGGTGGTTTGGAATGATTTTCTTCAGATCGACTCTCCTTACTTTGTCCTTTGTTATGGGAGTTAGGGTTTCCTTTTCCATGCTTTTGTTGTGGCATATTTACAAACCCAAACTCTCATTTACTATGTTGCTTGAATTTTTGCTCGATTTTGACTACATATCGATAAGTAGCTCCCAATGAGGAGATGTCCAAGAAGGCCATCTCTATTTGGATGTACTTGTGTAGGCCATTGCAGTACTTCAGAACCAAGTGTTGCTCAGAGTCTTTAATACCCAACTTTGAGCGTAAGGTATGGAACATGTTAGCCTACTCCAACACCGTCTGGTCCCTTTTTTGACATAGGTTTGTCCATCTCATTTATTGGTCATCATAGTTTCCAAAAGAGTAGAATTCCTCCTTGAGAGCATCCACAGAGGCTGCCCAGGTGGGATCTCTCCCAATCAACGTAGATTCATCTGCGTTGTATCTCTCCCAGTAACCTTCCTACCAAGCTCTGACATGGGGAAAGGATATGAGGAGCGTGAAGATGATCTTTTTGATGTCGGGAATTTTTTGAACAGAGTAATACCCTTCTAACATATTCAACCATTTCTCCAAAGAATTAGAATCTATTTGACCTTCAAATAAGGGGATATCAACTTTGTTTTGTACCTTGAAGGGTGCCACACTTCTGAAATGACTGCTTGACGAAGATTCCTCGATCACAATAATTAGTCGTTGAAGGATTTGAGCGAAGTTGTCCATCATTTCATTCCTCTGTCGTCGCACATGGGCTTCCTCGAGCAACATATTGAAAGGATCTACTGCTCTGTCATCTCTCTTTTCTTCCACCATGGGAGGTTGCTTAGGCTAGCGAGAGCGGTTATCCTCCAACAAAACTAGCTCGAAACCCAACTCTCTATACCATGACCTCGTCGGGGACATGCACTAAGAAATGACAAGGAGGAGACTTCTCTAATACCACTAATCTGGATTATACTGAGAATGAACTGAGATATGAACAAAACTGTAGAAGAGAACACAAAAATACAGTGAAACCCAACTTCTATTAATGAATGAAGTAGAAAAACACTATAGAACACAAACTAGCTAGAATGATGGTAACTTATCTCTGAAGAGAAAGAGATGTCAGCCAAGGTCATTCACAAATAAGCATTACATCACACTTCGTTGCATGCTCAAAGGACCTCCTTCAACTTGTTTATATATGAGAGAGTGAGAGGAGAATAATTCCCATGATGCATGTGGGATAAATTGGTTTGAGTTTACAAAATACCATAGGCATGTAAAACACTAGGACTTCCTGGGAGGTCACTCATCCTAGTGCTACTCTAGCCCAAGCACGCTTAATCGTGGAGTTCTAATGGGATCCACTACATTAATGTTGTAGACATGTACATAAGACCACTAGGCAATCATTACATGATGGTTGTAATTAACAAATGGAGATGACATTACATTACATTCCCCATCAAAAGAGTGAATATCATGCTTTACCAAAACCATAGGCTTGAAAACCTTGATTCAGTGGAAAAGGTGTATGGCCACCGAGATCCACCTGGATCAAGTCGTTATCAAGGATAATTGTTTTCCACATATGATTTCTGAATATGCTTTTCTTTGTGCCATGGATATGTAGGGCTTCCTTCCTCTTTGATTTTTTTGGGGATTTCTCTTCAAGAAATCTTATCTCCACTGCCACCTTCCTAGAGAATCCATAGGTGCCTTTACTCATAGGTTTGAGGTTGTATTTCATAGATTCCAAGGGAATTGCATGACTTATTGTCTCTCAGGCCTCTATATCTAGGCTTTGATTTGCACAAGCCCCTACTTGGACATTTTCATTTCCCTATGGACTTTCGTTTACAAGTATAGGAATGAGGGTTGGGGGATTTGGGTTTTTTAATTCTCAAAATACTGGGCAGGAATTCACTAATCAATTCCAATCCTTTGGATTCGACCTTTAATTCCCAAGTCCCAAAAATTAAATTTTCATATGATTTTCTTTTATTTAGAGGAAGTGATTGTAAGGACTTACCCAAATGTGGAAAGCATTTCTTATTGTCACGAATATCATCCAAACTTGGTTCCTTGAGTTGGTTTGTGACTGAAGGACGATATTATGCGTCTAATGGGGTATCCCAAGGACAATCAATGGGCACCTTGTTTCCCAATTCTTCCTTCTAGCTTGGATTATGTGAAATTCCCATATGGTCTTCCCCCAAACCTTTCATCTAATTTCTTTGAGCCCAAATCTTCCTTTGATTTAGATGGTTAAGTGAGCTTCTAGATGCCCGTAGTTGTGGCAATACCCACACTTGAAGGGCATACCTTCATAATCTATGGTTAGGTGGAAAATGTCTACTGCTCTTTTATGACCATAGCCTTTGTCAGTCCTTTACTAGTCTCTAAATGCACAAGAATTTGGGCCATTCCAAAATACCTCAGGTCATGGAAAGAGATATTGGCTTCATATAATGTGCTAAGACCATTCCCTATTTCCTTAAACACTTCCTCTGACCGCAGGACGAGTGGGAGTCCAAAAATTCTAACCATATTGGTAGGATATCAACTCAAGCAAACTAGGCATCCAAGTCAAGTTTCAACATGGCATTTTTTTTAGAAAAAGAGTTTGTGAACCCCACTTCAAATGTTTACGAAGGATTTTATCTATCTCTTCCACCACTTTGAAGACCCATACCTACCAGCCCTTTGCTAGAGTCATGATACATGGGATGCATCCAACCATGGGCTTGGATTTAGATTTGGTCCAGTCCTCTAAACATTCATTACTCATCCTTTTACTTGGAAACCAACCTACAATCGCCAATTCTTCCAAGTCCATAATCTTATTTATCCTAGTTTTCGCCCCCGAATTCAAGTTGACATGGTCCTGTAGTTTTTTTATACACTTGTGTCTTTTGTGTTTCCTCTTACTTTCTAGAATCTATTACCTTAAAAACCATGCATCAATGATTGATGAGCCACTCATATGCTTAAGTTCCAAAAACTCTCCAATAAGCCCTACCTCCTGCTAAAATTCGGGGCAAGCTACTGTAAGGGAGTTTAAATTCTCTATAAGAATCAACATAAGGAAAAGTGGTACCAAGTCCATCATGTTGTCATGTTAAGGCCTTCTGTTCATCTATCCTAAGGTTTAACTATTGAGGTTCTATGTCATCTATTCCAACATACATTGCAAGTAGTATACCTACCTTAAATTGAAGGGCCTCAAGAGAGTCGTCACCTAGTCCTGTCAGCCTCTACTCGAGCCAATCCTCCACCTGTGAGCCTTGGTTAGATATCGCTTGAACCATCTCACCAATGATAGCAACTATTTCCTCCTCCAACAGGCGCAATCCCAGGTGGAACCTCCTCCCCAAGTCCAAAGATTTGCTAAGTGGGCTAAAGGAAAGAGGTTTGTCCAAATTTATCGACCCTTTAGCGGGTCATCCAAATAATCCAAATATTCTTCCTCTATGCTCAACACGATTGCCACATTTACAATTTAAGGCTTTCCTTCTCATCATTCGTCCTCACCTTATGTTAACACTAGAACATGCCTACGTAAACCCTCCAATCCATCAACAACAAAGCCATCAAGTGTTAATGTTTTGTTGTATATACCAATAGTCATTGTAATTAAATAATTGATGTTGCAATTTAATCTACACATAATCCTCTAACATGAGGCAATGCCACATGACATGGCCATAAAAAGAACAACCCCTTCTTCTTAATCTTTATCCAAGGATCTAATCTTGTCATACCTAAAGATCCCTCTCTTTATTCTCTCTACCTTGCACCACTCCCTGAACACCTCTCCTCGAACACCACCATATTGGTTCTACTCCTCGACATGATATCTGCCCTCAAATTGTGGCATGTAGGTGCAATTTTTGGAAAGACAACCTAGGATAGTGCACCAATGAAGGGAAAAACATGTAGATGGAAGTTGGTGAGGAGGTTCGAGCCAAAATTAGGGCATCACTACATTTGCACCCGTAGATTTAAGAAATACTACAATGTATATGCACCTATACATATGATATAGTGCATTGAAGATGATCTACCTCTCAAAGCTAAAGGTTGGGGGTTTCATTATTTACTAAGGATTTTAGGGAAATAAATTGGGGTGAGTCCCTAAAGATTTGAAACATAGATTACATGGGTGTATTTTTTGACATGTATATTTAGTAGGGAGGGTAACATTATTAAAATTAATCCTGCAAGACCTTCTACTATACGTATTCATAGTTATATCAACTTCCTTAAAAATAACAAAGCAAATGGAAAGCATTTTTTTTAAGAAGAAGTCCTCAATTGGATAAAAACTGGCCATTGATATTATGGAAGGCAATCTACACTCCAAAAGAGTTATGAGTTTTGGGCCTCCATACATGCAATATTGTAATACAAATATATTAGGGAATCTCATATGGAGATGTTATCATGAACACTTAGCCATATGTACACAAATATGGAAAGAAAAATATGGTCCAAAAGGGACCACATTCTCTTAGACGGGCTAAGTACAATACATGGGATTTTTCAATTAAATAGACATATATCAATTAATCTCATACCATCTCCATATGAGATTACATTAATGGGATAAGGGCCTAATTTGGAATAAAGTAGGAAACCCTTTTTTAAAGGCATAAAATGTCAACCTTTCCATGGCAACTAGTGTAAAAAAGAAATCAAACATGGAGCAATATATGCGAGAGGTAATATATGGGTCTATCAAAATGTGTTATGTACAATTTCCATTTAGGATCTCCCAAATACTTACTCATTCAAAGCTCCTTCATCCACCAAGCATAGGAATGGATCAAAAGCGATACCAAATTTTTTATTAACTGACATGAAGATGCAACTACATTATTAAGGAAATGGCCAAAGAGCAATTTCAAAAATTGGATGATGGGCCATGGGAGATGGTTCCAAGAATAGTCACATGGAGCATTTAGAAAGAGTACAACAACCGAGTCTTCTAGTAGAAGAAGAAAACACCATAAGAAACTAAAGAAACCATGTTTAAAAACTTACATGGTACTAGATCAACCAAGTACTGAGCGACAAATGACTTGGAACATATAGAGTAAGATCAAGGGAAGGTCTTGATTATAAGAAACCAAATTAACAATTTAATGATCCATCCTCCTAGGTTTGATCTCTCAAAACCGATATCTACCCAATGGAAAGTTCTAATGGAACCCTTCCTTGAATTAAATTTTGAGAGGGGCTTCAAAAGGTAACCTAGGTAACCCGGGTAGAGTAGGTATAGGAGGTATCCTCTGCAACTTTCTTGGAAACCTGATAGGACTTTATAAACATAATGGAGAAGAAGTTACTAATAGTATAGTATATATACTAGGATCGAAAAAGGGCATGGTAATGGCCAAGGATCTTGGATGAACCATATTGATAATATAGGAGGACTCTAAATTATCATAAGAAAAGTAGTTGTACCAAAACTTTTGAAGGTACTCAAAGCCAACAAACTCCAATTGGAGACTAGTTTAACCCCTTAAAGAGATATCCCAATAATATCAACTTTCTTAGAAATTAAGATGCAATGCATTAGAAGGAGGGTGAATAAGGTGGAAAATAATTTAGCAAATACAAGGTTCCTACTCAACCAAGGCTAAGAATGGGTATGGAAGAGGAACACTACTCACACACATGTATATATTCCTATGGAATAAGGAACAAATCAAATAAGAAAAATAGAGGGGGTGATAAAGTACTCAATACACAACCATGGAGACAAATAAGAGAAGGACCACATGATTCTAGAGGAAAAAGTCACGAAGATGAACAATTTGTACATTTTTTGATCCACTCTCTTTGAAGCTAAGCAAGTGGACTTTGAAATCAACCAATTGTCGCACCTAACTTTGCCTCTAGTTGCACAACCAACATCATCAACATGGTGTTCAACATTCACAAGGAACTTGTTTATATATTGAAGACTAATGAGCACATAACCATTTGACCAAGCCAATCATGTTACAACAATAGTCTTCATAGCTATATACTAGCTATTCCATATAACTTTGTAAATGTTTATGTCACTCTGTATGCTCAACATGTAATTAATGGAGAAGACAAAATATGATGATAGTAATATAAATAATCACGTTGAGAAGCACTTTTCCTTATAAATTTATTAATGTTTTGACTAATTTTGAGATTGTTGTTTTTATGGACATCGTGTCCATCTTGGATGCATAGACCAAGTTAAAAGTACGAGCAAAACTAGTGTGCATATAAGTTTTTTAATGCAATTCATAAAAGGTCATGATGTTTTATTTACCAAAAGAAAGTTATACCTTCATTATTTTCTTATCTCTTTTTGTCACAATGGTACTTTCATAAAAAAATAAAAAAAATTACACCTTGATTTTATTTTTCTTTTTTCTTTTGTTTCTATATTTTTCCAAGGGGCCATCTTGTACTTAAACAATAATCACCAAAACGATCAACTACGAGAATGAAACTCTAAATGAAAATCAAGGTACACAAAATTTAAGTTCAACAGAGAAATCAAACACCAATAAAATGCAACACACCTCCACACATTCAAACAAACAAAATTTAACACATATATTCTAGAACAAGAACAATTGTGTTCTCTATACAACTCCAATCGTGGATGTTTTTTTTTTTTGTAAGTAAGTATTTTATATATAAAAAACCTTCTAGGGCCAAAAAACAAGAGTACAAAAACTGAAGCCAACCGGTTGTAATTACTGAACTGCTCCAGAAGGAGAAACCAGTTCAGCCAACCGGACAATTCGAGTATCAGAGTTTCTATCAGTCCTAGAAAAAACAAACAATTTAACTACCATGGAGGTCACTAGAGTAAAAGTAAAAGTAGGGAACATCCCTCTAGAAGGGTCATACAAATTTTGTGTAATCTGGCACATACTCGGGCAAGAGGCCTGGCCAGGGCTCCTCGATGACAGTTGTCCCGTTGGTCGTCCACTGCATGTCCGTGGCTTCGGTGCACTTGTCCTCGTGAGCTGCCATCATGACACTTGCCGTCGAGGGGTGCGCTTGCAAACTGGTGCCTATCACCTCCGCAACTACCAGCTGAACTGCACCTTTGACGATTTCTTCTTTGCTTGCCGGGGTCTGCTCCTGCTCGAGAGTGTCCACGAGAGCTGGCTCGAAAGCCTTCCCATCAGACTGCTGGTTCCCCTCTGCGGCTTCCAGCTGATGACTGCTTGCGTGATCACTGGCGGTGAGAGGTGCATCGCTGGAATCCTCAGGGGAAGTTTCGGGGTGGTTTGCTAGAAGTTGAAGAAGGACTGACAGCCTCCCTTCCATCTACTGAACACAGAACTGAAGGTCGTCCACTCCTTCCCGGAGTTCAAAGACTAAATCATGCAAAACGGTGTAGCTTTCGCTCGGCAATTTGGAGGAGGGCGGCTTCATTTTGCTGCTGGGTCGACCGTGGCCAGTCCTTCCGTGGGGCGATTTCGCTGAGGCCCCACCCGACGCAGGAGGAGGAGAGGAATGCCTGAAGGAGGAGGAAGGTCCAAGCCAAGAGGGATGTCGCCATGAAGAGTTCAGGGTGGTGTCAATGATGGCCAGGTAGTTAAAGGCATGGGGAGCAGGGGGTCGGAGTGACGAAGCCGAGGTGGAGGATGAACCAGAGGGCGAAGAGGATGTGCGAGGCCTCCGAGGATGCCAGGGAGAGCCCCTGCGAGGTCGCATTCTCTGTCGTGGCATGGTGAGGCCCGACGGCTGCGGGAAGTCTGCAGAGCCAAGGTTGAGGGTGGGGAGCGTCCGGAGGGGCCGAAGGACCATGAACATAACCGCATAACCAGATTCAAACTGCCGAGCGATAACACAAATGAAACGCGGCATTGCACTCTGCGTTAAGGTGGTCGAGGGAGCTCGGTTTAATGCCCCTCCCATCGACGTTTAATTCGAATTAATGCCCGGGGGTGATGGCTGCAGTGGGCACGAGCCGAGCACATGGCTCTGTGCTCCGCTGGCCTCCCCTTGCCGCCTCTACGCGCCAGGTGTCGGGCTCTATCATCCCATCCGGGTGACTCCAATCGTGGATGTTATTGAAACAAGTGGTGTAAGTTAGTTTCTATTGCAAGGTTTATAAGGTTTATATGCTTTGTGTCATTTTGACACATGCTTGGGTGTAATAACGAATTTTAAAAAGGCTCACTCCTTTGCTATTTTAGACACAAACAATATACAACATGCGTTTTAATAACTCCATGTGAAAATGCATCATCGAATAGTTGACTAAGAAGCCCGTATAAAGAGAGTTAAGAGACTTTTGCTTCACATTAACAATTTTAAGGAAAATGGTTAAGAAATTAAAAACAACACTACTAAACTTTATGTTATCCTTCACAAAGTTGTACCAAAAACCTATAAAAAAATTGATTTACTTATAGATTGCTGCAAAATGCAAAATTAGCATATATATTAGCAAGGGTGCCCACTTTTTTTTCATGACTTCTTTGCCATGTTAATGTCTTCGATGCCTTTTCCATACACATGCTTCCTTTATACGCATCATAGAAAACATCATGAGCTTGAAGCAGTAAGTAATCGACTCGGCATTGTTTTACCGAGATATACAATGAAGTAATCGCCTTGCATAGACATACTTGAAACACACATTTTTAAAACCATGCATTTCTCTATTATTTAGACATGCATATCTCTATTATTTAGACGGGCTACAATTCAATTGGACAAAATTTGAGAGAACGCCTCAATGAAAGGCGAGATTTCATAATCGTAGGACAGTTTACCCAATGCTATCTGTTGCATTTCTTCGAGAATATTTCCACAATTTGGAGCCCTGCCCATTCACAATTCTATAGTTTATCAGCTACCATATAAAAGCCCAAACCATAGCTATCTCTACATGTGTTTATCTCTCCGTGACACTGATAGCAAAGCTTGGAAGAATGTGTTGTGGGTCTGCTGAAAGTGTGGAGGGAGCACACAATCAAGGGTTCTACGTTGGATAAAAGATAGTTTCTATACATTATCATGGCAGGGAGTTTATACCAGTGTCTGATACACACAAGCGTGTTTAAAAATACAGAGATTAATTCAGCATCTGGGCACTATCACATGAAGGCGGCATTCAGTTCTCCGCCTTCATTGGTTGGTACCCAAAAAACCAGACACGTGATAAGAGATGATAGAAGGAGTACCAACATGAGTTGGGTCACCCCTACAATGTCTTTTAGAGGGCAGTTTGCCTCTTGCTTTGTGGGCTTCGCCGGATTTAGCAGAGAGAAGCCTGTAAGGCCAGTTGAGGTCAGGACAGGTTCTGATTCAATGCCTGAAATGGTATTGAGGGCCGCCAGAATTTCCAAGTGGGCGCTTGCAGTCTTGATGGCAATGTCATGTGCTTCGTTGGTGTGGAGATGCAGAGCAGCTTATGCTGTGGAAAGTGTTCCAGCATTGGCGCCTCAACTGTCAGTGAAAGTGAGGGCTCTGTGGGGGCTCCTCTGGCCTAAAATTTTACAGGTTTTCAGTGTTTTTAGAGATCAAGGATTGCTTATATCTGCTCTCTTGGCTCTTTCAGCATTCTTTTCTATGGCTGAGACATCCATCATGACACTGTGGCCCTGGAAGGTAAACGTGATTCCTTGCTCTTCACAGCTATATTTCTAGTTTTGAAGACAATTTTGAAAATTAATCCCTAAATCAACTTTTCGTTTTTCTTGTTTCGGTTAATCAGAAAATTAACAGCTTACAAACATAAAGTCTTCCCTCTAGGTCTTTCGAGGCCTAAGAGGAGATGTACGGCCTGAAAATATATGGAGGAGAGCCTCATACTTGAATCCTAAACCACTAGTCAGCAGCGTCAACATACGTTACAAAAACTGACCCTTCGAAAAACCATAATACACGAAACAAACAAATATGGGACCGAATTGCCAAGTCCAAGATCATAATTAAGTTTACTTTCCCTTTCAATCCTTTTTTGCAATATACCCAAACTGTGGTTCAATATAATGACAACAACCACCCACCCTTATGGCATTAGACCACTGTTTCATTTTCCACAACTTACTGTCAAGTGGACATAAATTTTGCAGAATTACGGCATCAATCAGTCTACATTTCTGAGTCGATGGTAGTTATTCTGGACACACTTAGATTCATGTGGATCTTTCCCTACAAATTGGAGGTGTCTGGTCAGCATGCATCCTTCAAGCGAGTGTGGGCACCCAATGGTCACTTTATGTGGTATTTGGTGTTTAATGCAGTCTTCTGTGCTCTCTCGAGAAAGTTCCGATTCCACTATTATATTTAGAAGACCTTGTATTCTCATCTTGTTTCTCTGCTCGTATAAAAATTTGGGTAGGGGAGGCTTCTCTCCTTTAGTGACCCTGTGCCTGGATTCCATGTGAAACTTTAGTGAGATCGAATCTTGTTTTCCTTGGGTTATGAAAGTAATAAAAATATAGGTTTATCCACTCATATTGTCAAACAGACAAAATTGCCTTCCTCGGGTTATGAAAGTAATACAAATATAGGTTTATCCACTCATATAGTCAAACAGACAAAATTGCCTCGAGGCTCCTTTAGTAATTTTCCATAATTAATCTTGTTCTCTGTTTGCAGAAACACAATTCTCTGCTTGCCTATGTGAAATCTGGCTTAGGGGATTTCATGTAGCCCAATTGCTTATCCACATTTCAAACCAGAAGACAAACCCTTTCTCCACCATTGCCCACCCATGCACTGCATCTTACCAGCTCAAAAGTTGCTCTTTTGGTTGCACAGTGTTTGCAGAGGTGGTCTTTGTAATATCCAAGCAGTTATGCAGCAGAGTTTTGGTAGCACTGGTAAAATGAAAACAAGATGGGAAAAGTGGCAATCCCAACTTTTTTCAATGACGCTCTGTTGACATGGACATAAGGCAATTTTTGCTAGATGATAGCAACATTTTGTGTAATGAAGATAGGATATGCTTAGCAGGTGAGGTTGAGAGGACGGAGTTGATTTTCTCTTAGTGCAGAGAGGAAAATGATGTCATTGTAGGAGGACAACCCTACCTTGGAAGAAATGGATTTTAAAGGGTGAGAGGCTGAATTAAGGAAACATGGCTCGGAAATGTTGAACAAATGGCTGTTATAGAATTGGTTGAGCACCAAAATAGGTAATTTGTGATTAGTCTTTCTAAAACAAAATTGTGAGCCAGCACTATTGACCCTACTATGGCTCAAATGGAGCAAGATGGTGGATGCTACAACTGAGGTTCCACAAGAACAAAAAATCAGGCACAAGTACTTCCTAAAGAAAGGACTAACTTGTTTACATGAATGAGGATAAATGAACATCATTTATGGCAAAAGGACTGCTCATGGAGAAAATGTCACCTTACAAAAACTAAAAGGACACTTCACAGGATTCAAATCATGTCAACAAGTCAATTATATGACTTTAACACTAAGTGTCAGTGCAAAATGTTTAAGTGGCATAAACTACAATATTAACAACTTAACATAAAATACAACAACGATGTGCGCAACTAATTGTATGATATAACGTGAAAGTGTTATATAATTCCTCCATGATTAAGAGGAAATTGTCCCCAAATCTTGTAGTGGATGAGGAAATTACCACTCAAAAGTGCACTGAGATATCTGCATGGCTTGCGAAGGCAAGCTTCTTTTTTTTGTTGACTACGAATGTGGTGGTTTGCTTACTCCTTGTTGTTACAACCCTGCATAAGATTTCAATGCAAAATAGAGATCTCATTAAATATGCTAAAGGGACTGTTGAAGTATTGTAACGAGGACACGTGTCTTGGCTTAAGCAAGGTGTCATGCAAGCCAAAGACACATGGACTAATGTATCTCCAAGTCATTTAAATTTTTCCTAAGTCTAACTTAGGGAAATGAGTTTAATTAATTTAATTAATGATCATTTAAATATTTCCTAAGTCTAACTTAGGAAATGTCGATTATGAATTAACTCTCTATTAGAAGCTTCTTTGATCTTATCCGGAAAGTCAAAGTGAGTTTTAGATTAAATCGTAGCCATTGATTTATCAAGATGGGGATTTAATCTCCATCGTACAATCATTCACTTGGAGGTTTATAAGCAGAGGGGGTGGCTTGAGGAGATCATTGAGTTGGTGAGTGACACCAAGAGGGTTTCAGCTGCAAATCAGAGGAGGATGAGTGAGGGTTCAGTCTTGGAGGAGCTCAGGTGCCAAGGAGTAGATCGGAAGGCTGCTGCCTTCATTTCCTTACAGATCCATGGGTCAATAGGTGTGTGGAGGCCGAGTTCCTGGTGTGCCCTAGGCATGAGTTCCGTGTCTTCAGTAGGAGGTTGTGAGGAGGGTTGAGGACCGGATTTGAGTCCGAGTTAGGTGCCATGTGAGGAGACGGAGGCTGGTTTTACCCCAACCGTATTTCCTACAACAGATCTAAGGCCGTGTGAGGGCCACAACACTCAGTCGTACCCGCAACAGGCAGCTGTACAGGGTGTAAGGGTGAGGTTGAAGATACAATAGACCCAAAATTAATTCAAGCCAATTTATGGTGAAGAAGAGTGCCAGGTTTGGCACATATTTGTTTGTAATAATTTCTGATATTGCTGGTTTTCCTCAGAGTTGGGGTTTCCGGGGTATCTTTGGTGTTCGAAATTTGTGTGATTGGTTTTTGATTTATTCCGCTGTGCATTGCAAGTTATTTAACTCAATTATATTTCTGTTTATAAATCAGAAAATTAGAATTTGATGTTGTTCTTCAAATCCGGGTATAAAATCTATTGAGAACAAAAATTTAAGTTTGCTGAGTTTTAAAGAAAAATAACATGGTGTTAGAGCTTTGCCTCTGAGAATGAAACCAAGGGTTTACGCATAAAGTTTCAACAAGCAGTATTCTTCAGATCTAGGAGGTTGTATCAGCAGGGTTTTTAGACTTATGTCTATTTCAGGTATTGGATTCGAGGACAGGTTAGATGGAGCATCTAACTTTGGCATTTGGAAGGAGCGTATACTCCTATCATTATAGGAGTATGGGCTCAAGGAATTTGTAGAGAAGACAATAGCAGTTCCAACTGATGCACAACAAGCTGAAGCTCACAAGAAGAATGATGCCAAGGCAAGGCGTATCCTTCTGGATGGAGTCAAGGATCATATAGTCCCTCACCTCTCAGGATTGGATACAACTAGGAAGATGTGGGAAGCCATCATTAAATAGTACCATAATTCAAACCTGAACAAAAAAATGGTTTTGAAGGAGAAACTTTGAAATACCAAGATGGGAAAGGGGCAAAGTGTTTCCTCCTACCTCACCAGACTTAGACAAGTAAAGGATGAATTGGCAGTTGTGGGAGAGACTGTGGATGGCACTGAACTTGTGAGGATAGCCTTAAATGGCTTCTCCAAGTCATGGGATGTCTTTGTGAGAGGCATTGTTGCCAGGGAAGACACTCCAGATTGAGATCGATTGTGGGATGACTTCATGCAAGAAGAATCGAGGTTAGCATCTCTCAGTGGTAGCAACAATCATCAGAAGGGTGAGGAAGAAGAAAACATTGCTCTTGCTGGAAAGGGCAAAGCCAAAACCAAGAAAGGCCTAGGTAGTGGGCAAACCTCCAAAGGTGAGAAGAAACGTGACATGAGCAAAGTCAAGTGCTTTGCTTGTCACAAAACAGGTCATTATGCCAGTCCATGTCCTAATAAGAAGAAGGATAAGAAGAAGTCTCAGGCAACAACTTCAACAGACATTGATGAGTTTTCTTCTATATTTGATGAGGATTTCTCACTCATTGCTTGCCTCTCTAGCTCAGGCACACAGGGCAAAAGGGTGTGGTATATTCATAGTGGTGCGTCATATCATATGACAGGAGTTAGGAAATACTTCTCCAGTTTCAGAGAGGAGGAGATGACTTTCGATATAGAAATGAGGAATAAGTCCAAGTGTACTCCAGTAGGACGAGGGACTGTCACCTTTCAGAGGGAGTCAGGCAAGACATTTAGTTTTACAGATGTGCTTTACGTACTAGGGATGACCAAGAACCTGATATTAGTTTCGATGCTTCAGGACAAGGGGTATGATGTGTCTTTAAGAGGAGACAAAGTGTATATTTAACCTAGAGGGTCGAGGCAGGCCAAGATGATAGGGATCAGGTCATGCAAGTTATACATGTTGCAGTTTGAGTCACCTCAGGCATTGATAACTAGCATGAAGGATATGGGAGAATTATGGCATAGAAGGATGGCTCAGTTACACCATGGGGCACTTAACGTGCTCAAGGAGGTAGTGACTGGCCTTCCAGAGTTGAGCACCGAGCACAATGACATGTGTAAAGGGTTTGCCTTGGGAAAGTATACAAAGACAACTTTTCCAAGTAGTGGCAATAGATCGAAGGGCATATTAGATTTAGTGCACTCAGATGTATGTGAGCCTATGTCTTCAGCATCCTTGACAGGGTGTGAGTATTTTGTCACATTCATAGATGATTTCTCCAGGAAAACCTGGATCTACTTCATGAGGGCCAAAGATGAGGTCTTCAGTCACTTCCAAGAGTTTAAGGCTCTTGTGGAGAATGTGACAAGAAGGAAGATAAAGGTTCTCAGGTCAGACGATGGAGGTGAGTACATAGGGAAAGCCTTCAAGGAGTTCTGTGCACGAGCGAGGATCAAGAAGGAATTGACAGTTTCCTATAACCCTCAGCAGAATGGGGTAGCGGAACGAAAGAACATGGCCATTGTTGGTGTTGCTAGGGCTATGTTATATGACCAGGATTTGCCTAAGTTTCTATGGGTAGAGGCTTGCAGTACTGCAATATACATACATAACAGGAGTCCTCACAAGGTGTTAGGTAGATTGACTCCCGAGGAATCATTTACAAGGAAGAAGCTGGAAGTTGGTTACTTCAGGATCTTCGGTTGCCTAGTCTATTGTCATGTTCCCTCAGATAAGAGGACGAAGCTTGATTCCACAATTGAGAAGGGGATCTTCGTGTTGAAATATTGTAACTTCGAAGAATATTCTAATTATATTTGAGTTATTATTGTATATATCAAATCCCCTTTTGCGGATTGATCAAGTCGGGTATTGTATAAGATCAAATCCCCTTTTGTGGATTGGTCAAACTGTATTTGTATGGTGGTATTTGTAAAGTCGGCCCCTAGTAATTAATAAAGTGGTTTTAACCACTTCTAGGAGAAGTCTGCTCCACCAAGTGAAGAGGCACAACCCTAGCACCACCTCAACTTGTATTTATATGTGGGGATGGTGTCTCATTTGAACACACACTCACTCACTCATCTAGTGCGCATATCTTGAAGGCAGTTGCAGTTGCAGGAAGAAGTCGGACGAAGGAGAAGAGAGGCGCATGCTTGGTCTTGGTCTATCTTTGGTGTTTCGGTCTTAGTCTTGGCATTGTATTGGCAATCTATTATTGATGAAGTTTTGCTGGGTTTTCTCCCCCATGAGGGTTTCCCAGGATAAAATGCTGCGTACCTTGTGATTGTGTTTCTTTTAGTGATCCTCTTTATACTGTTGTTTTGGAAATGCATTGAATGCTCATGAAATTTGGAAATAACCTAATAATAGCGGTAAAAACTTAACATGGTATCAGAGCTTGACTGAATAGAGCATCTTTCACTTGGTGTCTTGACGTTTCTGTTGCCGTACAAGAAAATTAGGGCTTCTTACTGAAGAGGAATTTTTGACCAAAGACCACCTTGGGAAGTGCGCCTTGCCCTAGCGCATCTTTTGGCAACTTGAGCGAACTTTTTCAGTGGCTAGATTCTTCGGAAACTCAAACCCTAGTTTTGAATGGTACTAGAAAACCATAAAACTAGGAAACCAGAACTAGTACCAGAAGTCCCAGTTCAGAATTGCGCAGGACAAGTTTTAAGGGGTAAAACTTGGAATTTTTTGAAACGGTTTGCTCCAGCAAAATCGCCTCAACTCAACACATCTACTGGTAAGTTCAGTTTCATTTTCTGAGCACTTTCATTTTTTGGTCATTTTCTTAACTCCAGGGCAAGATGTCTGCAAGCACCAAGCTTGTTGACAAGTTAGAAGGTGTGGAAAATTTCCGTGCCTGGAAGTACAAAATTGGACTCATTCTTGCAGAGAATGACCTTGCAAAATTCATAAAAGAAAATGTACCAGAGCTCGAAGAAAATGCAGCCAAAGAGAACTACAAGAAGGATTAAGGCTAAAAGAATAATTGCACATCCATTAAAGACCACTTGATCCCTCAAGTGTCTTCTAAGAATACTCCAAAAGATATGTTTGATGCGCTAACCAAAATGTATGAAGGAAGGAACATCAACCGAAAGATGAACTTGAGAACCCGACTCAAGAATACAATGATGCAAAAAGGAGAAACAATTCAAGACTATTTCTCTAGGGTTTCTCAATTCAAGGAACAATTAGAGGCAATTGGAGACAACTTAGATAAAGATGAACTCGTGATGACAACTCTTAATGGTCTCACAAGACCTTGGGATGCCTTCATCCAAACTATCTGTGCAAGAAAAGAGAAACTCCAATTTGACAATTTATGGGGAGAATGTGTTCAAGAAGAAGCAAGAGTAGCTAATAGAGAAGTCGTTCTATTAAGAGATGAAGATCAAGCCCTAGCTGCTAATGCTAAGGGTGGAAAGGGAAAGTCTCATTTTCAAAAGGAGACTCACTTTCATAAAGAGTCTCACTCTCCAAAGAGATTCCGGAAATATCATAAGGGTCAAAGAAAGGGAAAGGATTTCTCCTCCTACCAATGTTATCATTGTGATAAGATGGGACACATCGCTAAGAATTGTCCTGCCAGAAGGTAAGAATACAAGAGAAGAAATAACAAAAGACATCATGCCCATGCAACTGAAGATGATGAGCCACCCGAGAAGTTAGCTAAAGAAGAGATTGAAGAATATGTTTTGTTTTCCGCTCTCTCAGGATCTGTGACACTTAGAGAGGATACTTGGCTCATAGATAGTGGTGCCTCGAAGCACATGACAGGTTAGAAGAACACTCTCTCTAGCCTCATAGAAAAGGACTCCCTCCAGAAAGTTTCACTTGGAGATGATTATCAATACCCTATCAAAGGATTGGGAGAAGCCACCTACAAACTTGATTCAGGAACTCCGATGAGAATGAAGAATGTACTCTATGTACCAGGTTTGAAAAAGAACTTACTTTGTATTTCAGCTCTAGATAAGAAAGGTTTCAGGGTTGCATTCGTAGATGGTGAAGTTCTTATGTGGTCTAAAGGAAAAACTATAGAAGATGCAATTGTTATTGGAATAGAAGAAGGTGGTTTGTACAAGTTAAAAGGTCACTCAGATGTAGCGTTGACTCACTCTATTGAAATTCCTTGTGAACTTTGGCATAGAAGGCTAGCTCACATCAACTACAAAGCCTTACCATATGTGAGCAAGGTAGTTACAGGTTTACCAAAACTAAAGGTTGATCATGAAGGTGTATGCAAGGGATGTGCACAAGGAAAGAACACAAAGAATCCTTTTCCAAAGAGCGACAGTAAAGTAGAAGGAATCTTGGAACTTGTCCACTCAGATGTATGCAGTCCAATGCCATCAACCTCTCTAAGCGAGTATGTATACTATATCTCTTTCATTGATGATTACCCCCATAAGACGTGGGTTTATTTCTTGAAGTCAAAAGATGAAGTACTTGGAAAGTTCAAGGAATTCAAAGCCTTGGTAGAAAACCTCTCCGAAAGGAAAATCAAGAAACTCAGGTCAGACAATGGAGGAGAGTACACTTCAAATGATTTTGGAAGCTTTTGCAGAGATGCCGGGATTAAGAGGGAGTTGACCACTCCCTAAAATTCTCAACAAAATGGTGTAGCAGAAAGAAAGAATAGGATGATTATGGAAGCAGTAAAGACTATGATTCATGATCAAGATCTTCCAATGCACTTATGGGATGAAGTAGCAAGAACAACAGTATATGTCCATAACAGATTATCCCATAGTGCACTTGGATTCAAAACCCTCGAAGAAATGTTCACCGAAAAGAAGCCAGAAGTAAGCCATCTAAAAATATTTGGTTGTCCAATGTTTGTACACATTCCGAAAGTTGGATCCTTTAGGAAAGAAGGGAATATTTGTTGGGTATTGTGAGGTCTCTAAGGCCTTCAGAATCTACATACCAGGATACCATCATATTGAGATTGGCAGAGATGTAACCTTTGATGAAGATGCAACACTCAAGAGATCAAGAAAAGTCCAGCTTGAAGAAGTATATGAAGAAGAACCTGTAGCTCCTAGAGTTGCAGAACCCATAAAGAGTTGCAGTTACCCCTGATGATGAGATTCCAGAAGATCATGATATGATAGAATCTCAAGAACCTCCCCGTATGACGATCTCTCACAAGAGAAAGCCAGCTTGGGCGAAAGAACTTATTCAAGATGTAGAGAAGTATGGTGCCCCAGAAGGAACCATGAGACAAAGCAAGAAGCCTATTCTCCAACTATATGGCCTTGATGTGTGATCTCGTAGAAAAGGAACCTACTTGCTTTGAATAGGCCGTTTAGAAGAAAGAATGGATGGACGCCATGACAAAAGAATACCAGTCCATTATGAAGAATGATGTATGGGAAGTAGTTCCCAAACCAAAGAACAAAGATGTGGTATCTTCTAAATGGATATACAAAATAAAACATGCAGCAAGCAAAAGTATTGAAAAACATAAGGCAAGATTTGTGGCTCGTGGTTTTCTCAAAAGGAAGGTATTGACTATGAAGAAACATTTGCTCTTGTAGCCAGATACACTTCTATCAGAACCATCATAGCTCTTGCAATCAAAATGATGGATGTGAAAATAACTTTCTTAAATGAACAACCACAAGGGTTTGAAGTTGAAGATAGAAAGACTCATGTCTCCAGGTTGAAGAAAGCTCTATACGGGTTGAAGAAAGCTCCTAGAGCTTGGTATGACAGAATTGATAGTTTCCTGACAAGCTTGGGCTTTACCAAGAGTAAAGCTGATCCTAACCTTTACTTCAAGGTTATGAATGATGAGCCAGCTATATTGCTACTATATGTGGATGATTTATTCTTGATAGGAGAAGAAAAGCTCATCACAAATTGTAAGAAGAAGCTTGCCGTGAATTTGAGGTGAAAGACCTAGGCCCGATGCATTATTTCTTAGGTCTTGAAGTTTGGCAAAGCCCAAAGAAGATCTTCCTTAACCAAGGGAAGTATGCAATTGAAATACTGAAGAGATTTGACATGTTGGAATGTAAAGCCATGACCACACCCATGGAAACGAATTTGAAGTTCCTGGTTGATACTTCATCAGAGTTGGTTGATGCTACTCTATACAGATAGATTATTGGTTCGTTGATGTATCTGACGAATACTAGGCCAGATATATGCTTTGCTGTGAACACCTTGAGTCAGTATCCGGTGGAGTCCAGACATGTTCACCTTGTAGCTGCAAAGCATGTGATGAGATACCTGAAGATTTTCTGAGGTCCTATGAGGTTGCCAATTAAGGTCTGTCTTTGACCTTAGTATGGCTCTAAGTTTCAACTCTGTGGCTGTCCTTTGCTGCTGTTTTAGGACAACAAACAGTCACCAACTTTCAGCTCAATATTTTGATGGTTAAGTGTCCTTTTGAGGTGCCCTTGCAAGTGTTTTCTTTACTCAATTTTAGGCTTTAGCACATGCAATATACATCAAAACAAATAACACTACCTCTAGATCTTTTAACTTTAAAATGCTGATCTACACTTCTAAGCATGCATGAAATTGACACATATGTTTTTGGTCAACATGACCCTGGAAAAACCCCCCCATGGGGAAAACTAGTTTGGAGCAGATATATATAAAAGGCCTCAAAGCAAAATGTACAACATAGGAAACATATACAAGTGAACCTGGTACAATAGCAACCACTCTCRGATGCCTTAGAGTTCCTTGAAGACCTCCCCACAAGCCTTGTGAAGTAAGGCGCCCCTTGCCTTGGTGAGCCTTTCTTCTCTTTGCTTGCTTTGTCTTTATCCCGATGCCTTTGCCTTGCCTTTGTTCTTGCTTGACCTTTGATCTCTTGCTTGCCTTTGCCTTGCCTTTGTAGTAGCCTCCTCCTCTCAAGAAAGCCTCCTCCAAGATGACGGCGCGCCCCTCTCCTCAAGTGCACCCCCTCCTCATGCAAAACTCCAAATAGAGCGCCCTACTTCACCCTTGCGCCCTCTAAGCTCTAGAGTGCGCCTCTCTAAGGTGAATGGCTCTCTCCACAAGGTTAGGGCCTCTCCCACACTAGAATGCACCATTTAAACTCAAGAATGCACCTCTCCTCTAGTATGTGTGCCCCTCCTCCATAGAATGCGCCCTCCTCCTAAACACATGCGCCCTCACTCATAATGGCTTCCTCCATAGCTCTAGAGTAAGCCACAACCATATGAGTAAGCCTCCAAGCAATGGACAAAGCCTCCTCCACTAGAAGTGCGCCCTCCTCCCAAGGTTGCGCCCCTCCCCTAGTAAATGCGCCCTCCACCACAATTATGCGCCCTCTCTAGGATAGTAGCCAAGCCTCCATGGAGGACCTCTCCAAGCAACCTAGACTCAAGCAAATGCTTCTTCCTCAAATCCTCATGCAAGTGTGCCCTCTTCTCCTCAAGATTGCGCCCAAGCTCTCCTTCTCATCTCCTCTTCTCACAAGTGAAGAATGAGTCTCATAAATGCACTATACCCTCCTTTGGCCAAACCCTAAAAGATTAATGGCCTAGATCCAATCTAGCCAAGTCTAATCAATGGGTGAGATTCAATCCCTAAATCTCACTTAGGAAACCCAATTTCCTTAGTTTGCTTTATGTCTTTTAATTTACCCACAAAGTGAATTAATTGTCACTTTAATGACTTAAGTGACTTATTTCACTTTTGACTTAAATCTCCTAAGTCAAAGTGAAATTAGAATCATAAAGTAAAGTACAAGGGTAATAGTCTCCCCCTTTGTGTTTAGAGACTCATAAACACATGGGGACCACTTTCCAAGGTACCCAAATCTCAACACTCCCTCTTATTGAGGAAAGTGCCCGTCACCACCAATATCATCCCTATAGTGGACATGGTTGCCTCCTGGCATATACTCGATGAGTATGGTTGTACCCTGATCACTGGAAGTAGTCTCTGTCACAGATCTGCTCAATCTGCGTGATCTATAGATGGAAGTGTCTCTCCACCTATCCAAGATCACCTAGATCTTGGTATCAAATCAACGATCTCCACCTTGGTCTCCCACCAAGGATATCTACCTCCTGGCATCTCGCCAACGGTCACTACTCTTGGCATGTCACCAAGAGTCACTCTCTTGGTATCTCACCAAGAGTCTCCCCCTCTTGGTATCTCACCAAGAGTACCTGGATCTCAGCATCTCACCAAGATCCTCAACTTGGCCTCTCGCCAAGTAGCTTCCACCTGAAGTGGATCTAGAACTTGATCTGCCCGTCTCTGTAGCCAAGTGAGGCTCAAGCCTCTGTGGTGCCCTCCCGCTCCTCCTCATCAACCTCTGATGCTCTGAAGCCCCTGCACCAACCCTCTGTCTTGACAACTTTGAAACTGAAGTTGTCCTGGGTGGACCAATCACCCCCTTTGAAGATGGTGTACTCAAAACCTAAGTCTGAGCTCCCTCTGAATCACTACTATGAGTCAGTCGGTCATCCTCAACTCTGTCTCCCCATTTGATGTTGGATGGTGTAATAACAGACAAAGAACTGGTGAATGCACACTCTCTCGCAAACTGTTCATCGAACTCAAGCTCCTCTGATGTCGCTGCTGAAACATCCTGCTGCTTCTTCTTGGGACACTGTCCTGTATAGTGACCCATCTCTCCACAAGCAAAGCATCTCACTCTGCTCATGTCTCTCTTCTGTCCACTACTGCTCTCTCCTCCCCGTGGTGGGGCCCCAAAATTGGGACCCTGCCGACCTCCTTGATTGGTCTTCTTCTTGCCCTTTGTTCAAAGAGCACGATCCTCATCACCCTGCATTGTCTGCTGTTGATGCTGTCCAAAAGCCTCTGCCACAAGTCTAGTCTCCTCCTGAACGAAGTCATCCCACATCCTCTCCCATGTGGGCATGATCTCCCTGGCAACAATGCCACGAACGAATGGACCCCATGGTTTGGTAATGTTGTTTAAGGCTGCCCTCACCATAGAATTGGGTTCCACCACCTCTTCGACGACTCCAAGCTCGTCTCTGATCTGGGGGTATCGACCAAGGAAAGAAGTAACCAACTCATCCTCGAGCATGCAAATGCCCCTCAGTCGATCATGAAGAACCATCTTCCGGTTCTCATTAGAGCTCTGATAAAGCTTACATAGAGATGCCCACATCTCATATGCCCAAGCTTTCCCAGTCAAGTGGGGAATGATGTGATCCCGGAATCACATATCGTCCTCTTTGCCTTGTTGTTCCTCTTCCTGAACTCTGCTAACAAGATGGGAGCAGTAGCAGGAGGAACAACCACAAGCGCCTCAACTATATCCCATAGTTCGAGGTCCTCCAAGATAAAGACGATCCTCGCCTTCCAAGGCGACCAGTTGCTAGCTCCAGCTAGCCTATCCTCCACACGCATCTGAGATGCTGACATAATTGCCAAACTGCACTCCAACTGATGCTCCAACTGCAAAGGAACGTTGCCTCACTCCTGTCAACACAGGTGTGAAAAGAGGCAACCGAACATCGACCTCACTCCTAGCAATATAGGTGTGAAAAGAGGTCGTGAAATACAATCTCACTCCTGTCCACACAGGTGTGAAAAGAGGTTGTCCACAAGTGTCAAAAATCAGCCCTGAACTGCCCAACAAATCTGCCCACAAACTCTGTCAAAAGGCTGTCCAAAATCTGTCCTGAACTGTCCACGAAAATGCTCAAAAATCAGCAAGTCTAAGCCACCATTGGCTCTGATACCATGAAGATTTTCTGAGGTCCTATGAGGCTGCCAACTAAGGTCTGTCTTTGACCTTAGTATGGCTCTAAGTTTCAACTTTGTGGCTGTCCCTTGCTGCTGTTTTAGGACAGCAAACAATCACCAATTTTCAGCTCAATATTTTGATGGTTAAGTGTCCTTTTGAGGTGCCCTTGCAAGTGTTTTCTTTACTCAATGTTAGCACATGCAATATACATCAAAACAAATAACACTACCTCTAGATCTTTTAACTTTAAAATGCTGATCTACACTTCTAAGCATGCATGAAATTGACACATATGTTTTTGGTCAACATGACCCTGGAAAAACTCCCCCATGGGGAAAACCAGTTTGGAGCAGATATATATAGAAGGCCTCAAAGCAAAATGTACAACACAGGAAACATATACAAGTGAATCTGGTACAATAGCAACCACTCTTGGATGCCTTGGAGTTCCTTGAAGACCTCCCCACAAGCCTTGTGAAGTAAGGCATTCCTTGCCTTGGTGAGCCTTTCTTCTCTTTGCTTGCTTTGTTTTTATCCTGATGCCTTTGCCTTGCCTTTGCTCTTAATCCACTAGAAGTGCGCCCTCCTCCCAAGGTTGGGCCCCTCCTCTAGTAAATGCGCCCTCCACCACAAGTATGTGCCCTCTCTAGGATAGTAGCCAAGTCTCCATGGAAGACCTCTCCAAGCAACGTACACTCAAGCAAATGCTTCCTCCTCAATCCCTCATGCAAGTGCGCCCTCCTCTCCTCAAGATTTGCGCCCAAGCTCTCCTTCTCATCTCCTCTTCTCACAAGTGAAGAATGAGTCTCATAAATGCACTATACCCTCCTTTAGCCTCCTTTGGCCAAACCTTAAAAGATCAATGGCCTAGATCCAATCTAGCCAAGTCTAATCAATGGGTGAGATTCAATCCCCAAATCTCACTTAGGAAACTCACTTTCCTTAGTTTGCTTTATGTCTATTAATTCACCCACAAAGTGAATTAATTGTCACTTTAATGACTTAAGTGACATATTTCACTTTTGACTTAAATCTCCTTAGTCAAAGTGAAATTAGAATCATAAAGTAAAGTACAAGGGTAATAGTCTCCCCCTTTGTGTTTAGAGACTCATAAACACATGGGGACCACTTTCCAAGGTACCCAAATCTCAACAATACCTCAAGGGTACGTTGGATTATGGTCTTTGTTATACTGGAGATCATGACTTTAGACTATATGGGTATACTGATTCAGATTGGGCTGGAAGTGCTTCAGACAAAAAGGGCACTTCAAGATGTTGTTTCAGTTTGGGGTCAACCATGACTTCATGGCAAAGCAGGAAGCAATCTAGTATTGCTCTCAGCACGGTAGAAGCGGAGTACATGGCAGCATGTTCCGCCAGTTGTGAAGCCACATGGCTTCGAAAGTTGTTGACAGGTCTTTTCGTTCTGGAGATGGAAGCCACCGTAATTCTATGTGATAACCAGAGTTGTATAAAGATGACAGAGAGCCCAGTGTTCCATGATAAGTCGAAGCACATAGAGATCCGGTACCATTACATTCGTGATATGGTGCAGAGGGGAGCTGTAAAGCTCCAATATGTTGGCACAAATGAGCAGGTTGCAAATGTGTTGACCAAGCCTCTGTCTCGTGTGAAGTTTGAGTACTTCCGAGACAAGCTTGGTGTAGTTCGAAAGGACCTCCGTCGGAAGGGGAAGTGATGCTGATGATACTATGAATCTTGACCAACGACGGGTAACTCCGTTAGGATTTTATATCCTAGGGAATCTTATGATTCCTGGGCAAATCCCGAAGGTCCGGTAAGGACGGTCTGTCAGAGTACCTTTGGATGTATATGCCAGCTGTGATCAGTAGTGGTAGCTCAGTTAGGATTTTTAATCCTAGGGAATCTTATGATTTCTAGGCAGATCTCGAAGGTTCGATAAGGACGGTCTGTCATAGTACCACGTGGTAGCTTGTTAGGATTTTATATCGTAGGGAATCTTATGATTCCCGTGCAGATCCCGAAGGTTCGGTAAGGATGGTCTGTCAGAGTACCACAAATGTTGTTGTTGATGCACCTGCCTCATTCTGTTGCCACATGTTGATGATGTTGTTCCAGCTTCGTGCTGTTGATGATGATGTTCCAACTTCGTACTGTTGATGATGTTGTTCCAGCTTCGTGCTGTTGATGATGTTGTTGTTCTAACTTCATGCCATTGATGTTGATGTTCCAGCTTCATGATGATGATGTTACTCCAGCTCCATGTTGTAAACGATGTTGATATTGATGATAAGAAAAACTTTCGATGATTTATAGATGTGCCAGTCAGTGTTCCAGATGTGATGATGATGCTTCTCTCTCCTTCTCTTGATGATGCTGTATTGAGTCATATCAGTAGAATACCCTTCTCGTTAAGGGGGAGTGTTGAAATATTGTAACTTTGAAGAATATTCTAATTATATTTGAGTTATTATTGTATAGATCAAATCCCCTTTTGCGGATTGATCAAGTCGGGTCTTGTATAAGATCAAATCCCCTTTTGTGGATTGGTCAAACTGTATTTGTATGGTGGTATTTGTAAAGTCGACCCCTAGTAATTAATAAAGTGGTTTTAACCACTTCTAGGAGAAGTCGGCTCCACCAAGTGAAGAGACACAACCTTAGCGCCACCTCAACTTGTATTTATATGTGAGGATGGTGTCTCATTTGAACACACACTCACTCACTCACTCATCTAGTGCGCATATCTTGAAGGCAGTTGCAGTTGCAGGAAGAAGTCTGACGAAGGAGAAGAGAGGCGCATGCTTGGTCTTGGTCTATCTTTGGTGTTTTGGTCTTAGTCTTGGCATTATATTGGCAATCTATTATTGAGGAAGTTTTGCTGGGTTTTCTCCTCCATGAGGGTTTCCCAGGATAAAATGTTGCTTACCTTGTGATTGTGTTTCTTTTAGTGATCCTCTTTATACTGTTGTTTTGGAAATGCATTGAATGCTCATGAAATTTGGAAATAACCTAATAACAACAGAAAAAACTTAACACTTTGTTGGCTATAGCGAAACTTTGAAAGCATATTGGATCTATTTTTCAGCATTAAAGAAGACAGTGGTCAGAAGGGATGTTAGATTCAAGGAGGAGAAGGCTTTCAGAAAGTCATATGATGCCAACAACAGTAGGGGATTAGGAGTTGGTAGCTCCAAAGGAGGAATAAGAGTCACAGGTATAGGTCACTGGGACAGGTACAAGTACAGGGACTAGTACTCAGATAATGGAGTAGGAAGCTCCACCCATTGAGATTGGACCTCCTATTGTAGGGAGGAAGAGGAGTCGAGAGATTTCTCATACTTTACGAAATGCTCAGGAGTTCGTGGGTGCTCCTAGGACAAGTGTTAGGCAGAGCAAGCCACCACAACAATACTCAGGGTATATGGCGTTGATGAGTGATCTCATTGATAGGGAGCCTTCTGATTTTCAGGAGGCATTGAAGCAACATGTTTGGCCTAATGCCATGGTGGAGGAGTATGCCTCCATCATGAAGAATAATGTTTGGGAGGTGGTGCCAAGACTAGAGGGAAAATCAGTGGTTGGGTCTCGCTGGATCTATAAGATCAAGCATGTTGCAGATGGCAACATTGAGAAATTCAAAGCCATGTTTGTGGTTAAGGGATTCTCTCAGAAAGAGGGAGTTGACTATGACGAGATGTTTACCCAAGTAGCCAGATATACTTCCATCAAGGTCGTGATCTCATTAGCAGCGGATATGGGTTGGCAGATTCATCGGATGGACTCAAGACGACCTTCCTCAATGGAGTTATTGAGGAGGAAGTGTATATAGAACATTAGAGGTTTTTGAGACATACGTGAAGGAGACTCATGTATGTAGATTGAAGAGAGCACTGTATGGGCTCAAGTAGGCACCCAGAGTGTGGTATGAGCGCATTGATAGTTACTTGCAGGGCACGGGCTTCGTGAAGAGTGACACTGACTCTAACCTATACTATATCATGATAGGTGGAGAGCCTCTCATTCTTGTGTTATATGTGGACAATCTATTTCTGACAGGTTCATAGAGGCTTATTGCAGATTGCAAGAGGCATCTTGCTTTGGAGTTCGATATGAAGGATTTGGGGTTGATGCACTGTTTTCTTGGATTAGAGGTGTGGCAGCGAGATGGCGAGATTTTCTTAGGACAGGGGAAATAGACAGTGGAGGTCTTGAAGAGGTTTAGGATGCAGGACTGTCGGTCGATGTCTACACCCATGGTTACTAATTGGAAGAAAATAGATGCTTCCAAGCAGGAGGTAGTGGACCCCACCTTATATAGGGAGTTGATAGACTCTCTCATGTATCTGGTCAATACCAGGCCAGACATTTGTTTTGCTGTAAATACTTTTAGTCAGTTCATGGTGGAACCAAGGAGAGCACATTGGACAACAACGAAACATATATTGAGGTACCTACGTGGTACAATTGAGTATGGTTTGAGGTATACTCAGAGAGATGGAGTGAAGTTGGTGGGCTATACAGATGCAGACTGGGCAGTTATTGCAGTGGACAGGAAAAGCACTTCAGAGTGTTGTTTCAACTTGGGATGGGGGGTTGTCTCTTGGTTCAGTAGGAAGCAAAAGTCTGTTGCATTGAGTTCTGCGGAAGCAGAATACATGGCAGTGAGCATGGTAGCATGTGAGGCCATATGGCTTCGGAAGTTGCTAGTGGATTTGTTCGGTTAGGAGTTAGAGCTAACCATCATACACTGTGATAATTAGAGTGGCATAAAACTCTTTGAGAATCCAGTATTTCATGATAGGTCGAAGCACATCGATATTAGGTATCACTTCATTAGAGATTGTGTTCAGAGGGGTGCAGTCCAGTTATAGTATGTACCTACAGATGAGCAGGTGGTAGATATTCTCACCAAGGCCTTGATGAAAGGCAAGTTCGTCTTCTTCAGGGATAAGATGGGAATAGTGTAGAACACCTTCCTCATTAAGAGGGAGTGTTGAAATATTGTAACGAGGACAGGTGTCTTGGCATAGGCAAGGTGTCATGCAAGCCAAAGACACATGGAATGATATATCTCCAAGTCATTTAAATTTTTCCTAAGTCTAACTTAGGAAATGAGTTTAATTAATTTAATTAATGATCATTTAAATATTTCCTAAGCTTAAATTATGAAATGTCGATTATTAATTAACTCCCTGTTAGAAGCTTCTTTGATGTTATCTGGAAAGTCAAAGTGAGTTTTAGATTAAATCATAGCCATTGATTTGTCAAGATGGGGATTTAATCTCCACCGTACAATCACTCAGCTGGAGGTTTATAAACAGAGGGGGTGGCTTGAGGAGATCATGGAGTTGGTGAGTGACACCGAGAGGGTTTCAGCTGCAAATCAGAGGAGGACAAGTGAGGGTTCAGTCTTGGAGGAGCTCAGGTGGCAAGGAGGAGATCGGAAGGCTGCTGCCTTCATTTCCTTACAGATCCATGGGTCAGCGGGTGTGTGGAGGCCGAGTTCCAGGTGTGCCCTAGCCGTGAGGGCCGTGTCTTCAGCAGGAGGCCGTGAGGCGGGTTGAGGGCTGGATTTGAGGCTGAGTTAGGTGTCGTGTGAGGAGAGGAAGGCTGGTTCTACCCCAGCCGTATTTCCTACAGCAGATCTGAGGCCGTGTGAGGGCTGCAGTACTCAGCCGTACCCGCAGCAGGCAGCCGTACAGGGTCTACGGGTGAGGTCAGATATACAGCAGGCCCAGAATTAATTCAAGCCAATTTATGGTGAAGAAGAGTGCCAGGTTTGGCACAGATTTGTTTGTAATAATTTCTGATATTGCTGAGAGCTGAAATAATAAAACCCTCTTTGCTGGTTTTCCCTGGAGTTGGGGTTTCCAGGGTATCTCTTGTGTTCTAAATTTGTGATTGGTTTCTGATTTATTCTGCTGTGCATTGCAAGTTATTTAACTCAGTTATATTTCTGTTTATAGATCAGAAAATTAGAATTTGTTGTTGTTCTTCAGATCTGGGTATAAAATCTATTGAGAACAGAAATTTAAGTTTGCTGAGTTTCAAAGAAAAATAACAGCCATATTGCTCATCAAATGACAGCCATATTGTCCATGAATGACAGACATACTCTGCATTTAGCATTGGCTGTACTAGGTATAGAGCTATACTATACCTTAATAATAGCTCCACTACATATTTGTAGAAGGCTGTACTATGCACAAATAATGGCACCCATGCTATCATAAATGCAGGTTGTGCTACAATCCAGTTGTAGGCTATACCTCGTCATGACTTGCACTAACTGCAAGCAGTCACCCTACATTAATTTTATGGACCAACCTTGGAAAAATTGCATATGGACTACTATAAATATAGATAAAGGGGACCATTTCCTTCCATCAATTACTCAATGATCTCTCTTCATTAAATGCGAACTTTCCTCTATAATTGCAATAAATTAGTTAATTCCCATATTAGATGTAGACAATATTCCCTAGTAAATGTCAATAGTAAATAGTGCATAATTCTCATAATAATTGCAGCGATTATAGTCTTGGATATTGCTATTTCCTGATTTTACAACATGAGCAGGCCAATTAATGCATTTCTGTACTTCTGCTTTGCTACACAGTTGCTATAACAACTTGTTTTCTTTGGTTGAGCATTGCATTGTTCCTCTTTTAAAGGGAGCTACTATAATTTCTGAAGAAGAATTCAGTTCTGTTGCTGATAAGGAGTAAACTGAAATGCAAAGCAATACGAATTCAAGTTATGTGTATAGATATTGTGCTTATTCATAACTCATGATTCCCGTGTTTTCTTTGTCATAGAATGTAGCTTATATCAGAACTGCATCATGATGAGCTTTAATTTGGGTGTAGAATAGGTGATTATAAAGTTATAAACTTACTGTCTCTACGTCCATACTACATAATATAATTCAGTTTTGTTGCTGATAAGGAGTAAACTGAAATGCAAAGCAATACAAATTCAAGTTATGTGTATATATATTGTGCTTATTCAAAACTCATGATTCCTGTGTTTTCTTAGCCATAGAATGTAATTTATATCAGAACTGCATCTTGATGAGCTTTAATTTGGGCATAGAATAGGTGATTATAAAGTTATAAACTTATACTGTCTTATCTCCATACTACATAATATGAAAGGAGTATGAACGACTACATATGAGTAATTGGCATATTTTGTTTTACAAGAATGGGTAGCTTTATATTGATATATAAAATGCTGCGGTCAAGCTGGTCAGTGAATTGTTACGAAATGTCTGGAAGAGTTCAAAAAAAGAAGACAAAGGTTCCAGCTCTGTTAACACCACCCTTGAAGGCTGGATTTTACATTTACTACCAGCATGATGCTGTCTATAAGCTTGACAAATAAATTTGAATGAACTGACCACATAAAAAGATAGCCTTACAAAACATGGAAAACCTGATCTAGGTAAAAATGCCCTTGCTCACTGCGAGCTTCTTGTTTGTCTTCATCTTCCTGTATCTGCCTTCCATGAACAGGCTGTATTGCGACTTCCTTTTCAGATTCCCCAAGGTGCTGATGAACAGTGACATATCCCATGGTTGCTTCTTTCACTGAATCTATAAAAACTAAGACTTGATCCTCTGTTTTCCACTCTATACTCCTGTCCATTTGATTGTTTAAATGATTATTCATGCTCTGTATTAAGCATGAGAGTATATCCTGAGGGATATTCATCAATATAGCTAGGAGCTTCAAGATATTGCACTGCTCATAGCCTCCCCACTGATCACATTCACCAAGAGGCTTACATTCTTCCATACTGTTCTCAATGAACAGGCAGGCTAAATGGGTTAAGAAGCCATCCCGACAAACTATGTTAGCACCCAATGCCATTCTAAATAAACCCCAGTCACTAACCATTGAGAAGCTGCCCAGCTGACCATCACTGATTTCGTTTTCCAGAATTCCATAAGACTATTTCAATGAACCCTGCAAAAACCCATTTCCCAGCTGTGTATCAGCCCCACCAACATTATCAATGGCTTCCTCATAGCGTTGGTTCGACCACGACCACCTCAACATACCATGCAGTAACCCAAAACCAAACAATGATCCATCCAAAGTCACCAAAGGACGAGAAATCCCATGATGAACCCTGCAATATCTCACCTGCACCGTAGTTCTCCATCCAATCAATGCTTAAACTCCCATCACAACAGCAAAATCTCAATCTTGTGATGAGAATGAAGGGTGTTATCCCCCACTTTTAGGGATAACTAGGAGATCATGTCTCGAGGCCCACAGGTCCTAGACATGGAGTACCGAGAGCCGGATCGACTTTTAGCATGGCCCTGGAGGGCCCATCTTTTCTCCCTTTCAGCGCCTCTAATTTGCCAACAGCAGCAGCATCCATCACCATCGGCTTGGTCTTGTGTCAGAAATGGTTCTTGCTCCATGAGGTAATGAGTCTGGGTATCATGGTATGTGTCGCTCTGATCCTCGAAACCTTTGAATATGTGCATTTAATTCATTTTATTTCTAACGAATGCTTGGATCTTATACTTGTCTACTTGACCATGTCTGGGGGGAATGACAGGATGCCCTAGCAAGCCTGTGCTCGTAGGTTTTGGTTTGCCACTGGGGGGATTTCTGAAAAGCCATCGTCCACTCCTTTCATATTACCACTTTTTCATCTTGCTTCCCGCTCATCTACCCCATTTCATTTGTCCAGGCATTAGGTTGGCCAATCATTTTAGGATTGCACCTTGCCTTGTGGGAAGAAGGGGCTAAAGGCCCAGAAGGTAAAAGCAAGATGGCAAAAGATAAAAGCCTAAAAATAAAACCTCGAGATGCTTCGCCCAGGGATCCCTGAGAAAGCAGTAAAAGGCTTTTCAGCAAGAAACAAGGGGGACCCATAAAAATAATAAAACAAGACTTAGTCAGAGGATAGGGGGTCTCATTACGAGCCAGCCTATTAGGTCCATGGGTACCTAGCAGTATGACACTACTAGCAGCTGGTTACCACGCTAGGGTAGTGACTCTTGGTTGAATGGCCAAGAGAAAGGGGGTCTCATCACGAGCCAACCTTCTCATTTCTGTGAAAATACTTGTGGGTAACGCTATCACCACTGGTCACCACGCCAAGGTAGTGTCCCCTGATTAGCTTCTTGAAGAAAAAGCAATAAGAATAAAGAATAAAAGGCATGAATGGGCTTGGAAACAATTGCATCCAGGACAGGTGCAACTCGCTTTCTACAAAGGCACCCACAGGTAAAACTTTGCATTCCCCTGCTTTCACTGTGCCCATTATCAGGACATCCCTTATCCACATCACCCACTTACATGGCTTAGATTTAGTCTTTTCCGGGAACTTTCCTTTTCCAATGGACACTGGCCCAATAGGACGCCCTGTCACTTTCCCCAAATTTGTACTGCAGGCTTGTATAATGTCTTTGAGCTTTTAACTGGGGTAATAAGGGTTTTATGCACATGTTTAATAATATTGATGATGAGATGTGATTGACATTGCTATGATCCCTGTGACTTATGAGCCCATGGAGGGCGTGGCTATTGATATGTAGGATCATGCCCGATGGACAGGTACCATGTTAGACAGGTACACATGGGGAGATGATTAGTTCAGACCTCCATGGGGCTGAAGAGCCCACCAGATGGATGCTGAGACCCCAGCAGGGGGCACAGACAGAACAAAGGGGTTTGCACCAGAGAGAAGGACTTCTTGTAGAGGCATTCTGGCAGAGCTTGACCTAGGGGGATTGTGCCCTTTTTAGTGGAACGTTGGCCTTGGAAGGCCTAGGACATCACCCAGGAGGTTCATGACGTCATCCTTTCTTCATGAGCGGTTTGGCAGATGGATAGGGCAGTTTGGCACGTGTGGCAGCTTGGAGAAGCCCAAGGAGGGTTAACGTTTTGCTTCAGGGGGCTGCATTTGCTCTCAAAGAGGCTAACGTCACCCTAGAAAGGGGATGACGTGCTTCTATTGCTTGATTAGGGTTTTAATTTAAACATTTAATGTAAAACAATATGATTTTAGTATTTTGGCCTTGTCGGCCTTTTCATGACCTAAAAAGTAAAATTTGGTCATTGTACTGTACAAATTGAGGGTTTTCACCTTCATTTTTTCATCATCTCTCACTCACCACTTGGTGAGGTTTGAAATTTGCGCCCTCCTTAGGGTTATTGGCTGAAATTGTGAGGCACACTTGTTGAAGGAAGACTTTTTTGGCATATTTTGGCATTTCTCTTGGTGGAAGGTTTTACAACTAGGGTTTTGCTATTGATTTCTTGGTTAAATGTAAGTGAATTTCTGCAAAACTTCTTGATTGAATGGTTGTAGTATTATTTTCTTGCATTTATTATTATAATTTGCTGAATCAAACCCTAGGTGACAAGCACACATTGAAGGTCCTTGTCTCATGTCCCTACCAAGGTTTTAAGCCATTTTAATTGCTGAAGTGAGATAGAGCCTTGCCTTAGCAACACTCTATTCTTTCTTTCTAGCCCTTGCTGAAGAGGATTGAGCCTTGCCATAGCAACACTCAATCCATCTTCTTCCATGCTAGCCGTTTTTCTTATTTGTTGAGCTAAGAAGGAGAAAACGCATCAAGGCGTAGTTCCCCTACACCTTGGTGAGTCGATTTTCCCTAGGGTTTGCCTAGTAAAGCCTTGCCATAGCAACACGTTACTTCCAAAACCTCTTTTCTTAGTTTTATGCAATCTTTTGAGCTAGCCGTTTTGCCATTGAGTTAAGGAAGGAGGAGAGAGCATTGAGGCATAGTTCCCCTACACCAAAGTGAGCCTCTCTCCCCTAGGGTTTCATCCTTGAGGCCTTGCCATAGCAACACCTCAAGGTTTAACCTTCTTGTCCTTAGTCTTACTATTATCACTTGATCCTTCAACTCTTGCATCCTCCTTTTGACTCCATATGCCCTAGGAGCACACTGATCTAAGCCCTAGTGTGATCTCAAAAAACAACTTCTAATACTTTGAACAAACCCTAACTTTACTAACCCTAGCCTAAAACTAATCTTCTAACCCTATTTGCTGCCGTCATATTTTGCTATAAACACCTTTGTGCAGCTATCGTTTCACTTTCAAAGCAATTGTATGGTTAGTTAAGGCATTATCTAATGAAGTGTTAATTTGTTACATTGAATGCCAAGTTTCTTTAGCATTTATTGAAGAAGTGATATTGTAACTATTGCTATCGCACAAACATTGACTTTGTCAATATTTATTCCTCAATTTCTTATTATCAAAAAGGCCATTGATTATATGAAGTACTAACCAGCAAGCAAGCTTGCATATGCATCGTTTTATTGTTGCTTTGTCTCGGGTAGGTGATCTTATTGGTTATTATTTCCGGTTATCTTTATTGGCTATAAGCCGAACTTTCTGATCAGGTGGTGACTTGTGAGGGGGATTGCTATCACTTAACTTTGCTAAACTTTTGCCTTCTCAAAAGCCCAGGTCATCGGGGACGTCTCCCCTGGGCCTTACCTCCCTAAATAGAAAGAACCTTCCCATCGAGGTGACAGTGGGTTGGATTGGTTCAGTTACACCAGTTTGACCTCTTTTCATCAGAGTTTTATCCTAACTACAAATTGTTCGATAACAAAGGGAACTACTACGTTAGTGACTTGTCCCTCTTTGATCTGCTTCCAGTGCCGGTTATCAGTGCAAAACCAATGCATATAACTCCTAATAATTATCATCAAGGAATTAAGTATGTTGAGGGGACAACCCCATTTTTAACCAATGCCCCTTTATCTAATAAAACTGTTTTTTTTGCCATGCTGTCCTCTTGGGTGTAACTCAAACTAAGAATGTAAAGAAAATCTATGAACTCGAAGCTAGAGACCATTCCTCTGACTCTAGCAATGATTTTGGAAATGGAGGAAGGATTTCCAGAGTTTCAGGAAAGTACATATCAGCAACAAACTCACTATTTCCAGCCAAGAGAAAATACCTCACAGCACCAAAACTATCCCCCACAAACTCAGCCTTGAAAAACGTGCCAAATCCGTACAACTGTACGACCCACCCAGAAAACAACGCCTTGAAAAACGTGCCCACAGTCTTCTGTACGACCTGATCAATACGACCCAGTTGTAGCAAGAAAACACTCCAAACAACCTCGATTTTTGTGCCAACAAGCTGCCTCGAAAATCGTGCCCTCTTTCCTTGTTGTACGGACTGTACGGATCCGTACAGTACGGCCTCCAACAACAACAAAAGATATCAGCACACAAAATTTTTCCCTTGGGATTTGTGCCCACTTTGTCTTGGGAAATGTGCCCTCTAAGTTGGCCACTTTCCTCTCTCAAGCTCTCTCGGAAAATCTCTCTCAATCTCCTTCTCTTGTGTCTTGCACACTACCCAATGCATTCTTTTATAAATCTAAAAATGACCTTTTACCTCCCAAGTGTCTTTTCACTTTCCAACCCTAAATCCAAAGGCCAAGATCTAATCTTGCCTTTTTCAAGATCAAGGGTCATGATTCATTCCCTCCAAAATGAATCACTTAAAATATTAAAGTACATTTCACTTTATTACATAAGTGCACTTTATGAAATAAAGTCACTTTAAAATTAGAAGGTACACTTTATTAAAAAGTCACTTTAATAAAAGAACCACTTTACAACTTTATAAAAACCCATTACAAAGTTAAGTGCCTAGTAGTGTAAACATAAGGTTACATCCGCATACAAGACAAAACATGCGGAGTACCTCCCTAGCTAAAAAGCTAACACAACCAAGGGCTCATCCATACACCATGCACCCCACATCACATGAAGCACCACCAAAGCATGGTGTAAACACTTTTGGAGTAACCCTGAAAGTTAACAGATACTCCTTCCTCAAGTTCTCCCAACGACAAAAAAGTGGCTCTCTTTGCTTCGGGTTCCTCTTTGATTGCACATAGTACTCTGCATTGTGATTGGATATTTGATCCTTTGGCATCAAATCATATGTAAAAGGGTATGCATCTTTTTTCTTCCATGCATGAGACTAGCACCAAACAAATTTTTGTAGGTGATAATTCTCGTCTTGATGTATTGGGATCTAGGAATGTTGATATGTATGATGGCAAATTTTGTGATGTATTTTATGTACCTCAACTTTCTTTAAACTTACTTTTTATCTACCAATTAACTCATCCAAAAGATGGAAAGAAAGTTGAGTTTTGGCTAGATTGGGTGCTTATCAAAGACAAGGACATGTTTAGAGTTGTTGCTACTAGTGTTGCTGATGATTTTCTCATGTTGTACAAATTTTGTTCCTTTATATCATCATCATTTGAATAAGTTTTCATTGTTCATGCTAATGAAGTGAACAAACTTTGGCATGAGTGGTTTAGGCACTTGAATTACCACACTTTGCAAAGGCCGACCAACATGGTTAATGGTTTTCCTTTTATTTATTGCCATGATGGTGATTTGTTATGGATGTGCTTTGGGTGAACACCACCAAGAAAATTATGAAAAAGGTAAAGATTGGAGAGGGAAAACACCATTAGAGCTTGTGCACAGTGATATTTGTGGCCCTATTTCTCCATCTCTTTCAAGGGCTAAGTACTTTGTCACCTTCGTTGATGACTGTTCTTGCAGAAATTAAGTGTATTTTTGAAAGCACAAAAGTGATGTGTTTGATGACTTTGTGTTGAAAAACTGATGCATGTAGGTAAATTTAAAGAAATTTACAGCATACAATCAACATACCAATACATCTTGCGTATATTAGGATCACTGAAAGTGAGACAATCACAAGGAGAACACAAGTATACCTTGGGAAACCCTCTTGGGGTAGAAAACCCAGCCAAAACTTTTCTTTAGATTCTTCAACAAAGTACAATGCCAGTACAAGACTTTAGAGTATCTAGCTAGGACTCAGAGGGCTGAAACAATACCTCTGTTTCAGCACTTACAAACTTCACAAATAGCTGATCTAACACTTATAGTAACAGCTTGACAAACTCACCAAAAGATAACTGACTTTCCTTCTTGCTGTAGCAGAGTTATGGCAACTTTAACATAGTATTTGTAGCAGCCTTATATCAGCAAGGAACAACAAAAGACTTCAACAAGAATAGAGTGCTTGTATCAGCCGTATACTTCAAGAACTAGCTGCCATCTACCAGCAGAAGACTCCAACAACCAGCAGCCATATACCAGCAGAAAATTCCAGTAGATATCAATCATATACCAACAAAAAACACTTCAGCAAATAGATGCCTTGCCTCAATAGAAGACTCCAACAAAACAAAGGTATGTAAATGGTAAGTGAATGCCCCTTTTTATAGGTTGGTTTGGCTGCCCTAAGCAACCTCCTAAGAATGTATGATAGCTGTAGCTGTCATACCTGCCCTCCTCTGGCTGCCAAGAGTCACCTCCTAAAGTTCCCAAGAACCACCTCCTAAAGTTTCCAAGAGCCACCTCCTAATGCTCCCAAAGGTCACTTCCTTTGTCTCTTCTAGAGGCTGCCCTAAATTACTGTCTTAGGATTGTATGACAACTGTTATGCAACTGTCATACCACCACCCTAAGCAACCCCCCTAAGCTGGCCACTCCAACCATTCTAAGCAGCCCTCTTAAGCAGCCTCCCTAAGCTAGCCACTACAACCTCCCTAAGCAACCCTCTTAGAGGTGCTATGAGGTTGACACATGGCATATGGTTGTCTTGGCATAAGGTTGACACTTGTCATGTGTTTGATGCTTGACATAAATTTAACACTATATAAAAACTTTATTTACATGGTTAGTTACAATAGGGAAAATAGCTTCCAAAGCTATATAATTCAACACTCCCTCTTAGCAAGGAAGGTATTTTCCTAGTACCAACTGTTACATCAATTTGTCTTTACTTGGCTATTGACTTGTTGATCCATGTAGAATCTATTCACCAAGAGAAGTTTTGTATCCATAGCTAGCATTGGGATCAGTAGCATCTCTTGTGAGCACACTGCTGTCATTACAAGATTTTTATTTACTCAGTTCACCAAGAACTGTTTGTGCAGTTCACCAAGAACTGTCCTACTAGCCATATGCTAGAGGAAGCTATATAGTTCACCAAGAACTGTCAATTCACCAAGAACTGTCTTACTCAGTGCCAGTCCTTTTTCATACTGGATGAATAATCTTAGAACCAGTCCTTTTTCATACTGGATAAGAATAAAATAGAATAGCCCACACCCTACCTGTAAATGACTTGCCCCGCTACTGTCACCGGAATCCCATATGCAACTCTTTACTCCCTCTTACGAGGGACTAGTCCAAGTTTGTCTCTGAAGTACTCAAACTTCACCTTTGACAGAGGTTTGGTTAGCACATCTGCAACCTGCTCATTGGTAGCCACATAATGAAGCTTCACTGTTCCCTTTTCTACCACATCACGGATAAAATGATACTTGATTCGAATATGCTTTGATTTGTCATGAAACACGGGGTTCACTGACAACTTTATGCAACTCTGATTGTCACAGCAAATACTAGTAGCATCTAACTCAATATCAAATAATCCTGAAAGTAATTTCCGTAGCCATACAACTTCAGTACATGCTAAACATGCTCCCATATATTCTGCCTCAGTTGTACTGAGCGCAACATTGGTTTGCTTCCTGCTAAACCATGAGATCATACCTGATCCCAAACTAAAACAACATCCTGAAGTACTCTTACGATTTGTGACACTACCAGCCCAATCTGAATCAGAGTATCCTTGTAGTCTGAACTCACAATCTGCATCCTACTTGATACCATACTCAATGGTACCTTTCAAGTATCTCATCACATGTTTTGCTGCGATCAAATGAACATGTCTGGGTTCAACCATATATCGACTTAAAGTGTTCACAACGAAACATATGTCTGGCCTTGTATTCGTTAAATACATCAACGAACCAATCATTTGCCTATACAAAGTGGCATCCACTATCTCTGATGAAGTAACACATAATAACTTTGGATTTGTTGTCATAGGTGTAGTCATGGATTTACAATCCATCATTCCAAATCTCTTTAGAATTTCCGCAACATATTTTCCTTGACTAAGACAAATTTCACCTGGATTCTGCCACACTTCCAGACCTAGGAAATAGTGCATCTGACCCAGATCTTTCATTTCGAATTCTGAAGCAAGCTTCTTCTTGCAATCAGTGACGAGCTTTTCATTTCCTGTTAGAAAGAAATCATCCACATACAATAGTAAGATCACTTGATCATCATTCTCAATCTTATAGTAGAGATTGGAATCTGCTTTACTCTCGATAAATCCCAAGCTCATCAGAAAATTATCAATTCTTCCATACCATGTTCTGGGTGCTTGCTTCAAGTCATACAAGGCTTTCTTTAATCTGCACACGTGTCTGACTGTCATGTGTCTCAAATCCTTGTGGCTGCTCCACATACACTTCCTCTTCTATCACACCATTAAGAAAAACAGTTTTTATATCCATCTAATGTAGTTTCCATCCCATCTTTGCAGCTATAGCCATAGTAGCTCTAATGGAAGTGTATCTTGCCACAGGAGCAAAGGTTTCTTCGTAATCTATTCCCTCTTTTTGAGAGAACCCACGAGCTACAAACCTTGCTTTGAATTTCTCAATACTACCATCCGCAACATTCTTGATTTTGTATAACCATTTAGATGTTACAACAAATTTTTCTTTTGGTCTCAGAACTATGTCCCAAACATTATTTTTCATAATTGATTGATATTCTTCAATCATGGCATCCCGCCACACTTTCTTCTCAGCGACTTCTTCATAGCTGGAAGGTTCTGCATCAATGATGTTAGATACAAGTGCAACATACTTGGAATATAATCGAGGTCTTTTACTTTCTCTGAAAGTCTTATTTGGGGCACCATACCTTTCTGCATCTTGAATGAGTTCACGAGCCCAACCTGGTTTTCTCTGATATGTAATCACTT
>ML777556.1:317482-329127 GCA_009831015.1 Picea engelmannii | reverse complement strand
TAGGGACGTCTCCCTTGGACTAGCCATCCTAAATAGAAAGAGCTCCCCATCGAGGTGACAGTGGGTGGGGAAGCTCCTGTTACGCCGGTTTCAAGCCTTGACTCAAGCTACTTAAACCTTTCCTACAAACCGTGCGATAACAGGTACTTCATGTGATGTGATGTGCATGTTGTATGGTCGACCCTTGGTTGTTTTGTTATGGACTTGCACATTGGATTTGGGTTGCTAATTGATTACTACACCTCATCTTGGTGCTTGTGTGGAATTCTTCTTTGGAGCGTTGGAGACTTATGAAGCTTGGTGATTTCTTCATGTTGGCGACATGGAGGTTGCTTGCTTGCTTGAGAGGACGAGTTGCTGTAGAGGAGTGTTGGGCATCTTGAAGGAGGGAGTTGGGCCCTGGATGGCACATGCATTCTTGGTTGCTTTCATGGAGGTTTGTACTTGACTTGAGGATTCTTGGGTTTAGGGAGTGATCATATAGGTGGGGTGGACCTGGAGGAGCACATGGCATAGGAGGAGCATTGTAGTTTTGGAGGCTTGAGGAGGTGTTCATGGAGGTTTCATGCTTTTGAGCCTTGCTTCTTGGACGTCCTCACATTGGAGCTTGACATATGTCACTTGGGGTGGGAGTGCTCCACATGAGCCTACTTGTGTAGAGTTTGATTGTTCATAGTGGACTAGGTCAACTTTATATTTTCGGTCTCCCTTACTTCTCATATAAATAGAGGAAGGAGAGAGTCCTTTCATACATTCATTCATCACACACTTGTAGTAGAGATGTGAGGAGTGGAGCTCACTTATTTCTCTTTTTCTTTGTACTTTTCATTGTATTAGCTTTCTGTGTGTTGGAGTGCTAGGTTCTAGGAGGAAGTTCAAGGGAAATCTAGGGTTAGGGTTTTACCTCGAGAAGGAAAAGAAGCTAGGGTTTGTGATGAGCCCTAGAGGGTAAAAGGAGCATTGTATCTTGTAGCTCTTGTGAGAGAAGAAGACTAGGGTTTTGTGACATTTGGAAACCCTAGTGCTACTTGTTATGTTTATTGAAGAGAAGAGAAGGAAACTTATTTTGTAGGTCTTGTGAGAGAAGAAGACTAGGGTTTTGTGACATTTGGAAACCCTAGTGCTACTTGTTATGTTTGTTGAGGAGAAGAGAACGAAACGTCTTGTATGTGCCAAGGAGGACTTGCTGGTGATGATCCTAGCTTGTTGAGGATCCTTGGTAGAGTGATTGCTAGCTAGGAGAAGTTGGTGGCTAGGGTTTTCATGGTTTCCGTAACGAGGGTTTGGAGAGCTTGACTTGTATCAACTTTGTGATAAGGCTTTGGTATGCATTTCATTTTTTATAATATATATGAAGTTTCCAGCTGTCCAGATATTCTGTAGTTGTAGATTTGATTTTCAGCATTTGTTATTTTTTTGATTGGGTGGATTTTGGCACTTATTGTTCATGCTGATATGACATATTATATTGTTGAAATTGTTAAGTGATTTAATACACAAAGAAGATAAAAAAGCAGATTTTCTGCCATAAAATTCCGCTGTAATAAAGTTATTTCAGATCTGTTATATGCTTGGAAAAGTGTTGGCAGTGAAGTACATTGTATGGTATTTATTTTCTTTGTCTCCCCAGTGATTTGGGTTGAAGTAAATTGAAGTATTTGCTGCTGAAATTATATACTTCATATCAGCTCTAAGGTTGAAAATTCACAGGGATTAGATCGGGGAAACCTGAAGTAAATGAGGTGGAATTTCAGATTTGCATTGATTGCCCTAGATTGGAAATTTCTACACCACATACCTCAAGCCACAATAAACTATGCACTACAAGTTTCGAAGCACATACTTGGCAACTCTCCAATGAGTCTCCCTGGGTTCAACCATGATCTGGCTCAATTTATTTAATGCAAAGATATATCAGTCCCGATATTCACTAGATACATTATTGAACCAATCAACTGCCTGTACAATGACGGATCTACCAAATCTGAAACTAAATCTGCAGATAACTTCATATTTGGAATCACAGGAGTGGCCAAGGGTTTGGACTCCATCCTTGAAATCTCTTCGTAATCTCCATTGTATGCTCCCTTGTCCAAAGAAGACCTCATCTGTATCTTGCCAAACCTCTAGACCAAGAAAGTAATGCATAACGCTTAGGGTTTGATCAGTTGACCATGCATGGCAGCCATAATCTGTCTAGGGTGTTATGTCAAAAAATGGATTAGATTTCAGCTGTAAGACGAGAAGTGAGAAGAAGAACAAACCATCTGTGCCATTTCGAGTCCTTCATCTTTCTTCTACACTGCACCCCTCTAGTTTCTCGGGGCAGATTTCTCCTGATTTGTACCAGAACTATGCATTAGTGTTGGAGAATCAGAGGATTAGGTAGATCAGAGAGCTAGTATTCCAAGAGAGAGGTGGTGTCTAAAGATCCACTGTTACAACACTTAAGCACAACCAAGCACAACTCAACATACATAGTAGTGTAAGAAACCAAAATATTTCCATACATAATACACTACACAACTTGTTCTTAGATCGACCCATAGGGCCATCTTATATAGCACATGTTATCCCCCACTTTCAGGGATAACTAGGAGATCATGTCTCGAGGCCCATAGGTCCTAGACATGGAGTACCGAGAGCCAGATCGACTTGAGCATGGCCCTGGAGGGCCATCTTTTCTCCCTTTCAGCGCCTCCACTTTGTCAGCAACAACAACATCCATCACCTTCGGCTTGGTCCTGTATTAGAGATGTTTCTTTCTCCATGAGGTAATGAGTCCGGGTATCATGGTATGTGTCACTCTGATCCTCAAAACCTTTGAATATGTGCATTTAATTCCTTTTATTTCTAACAAATGCTTGGATCTTATACTTGTTCACTTGACCGTGTCTAGGGGGAATGACAGGATGCCCTAGTAAGCCTGTGCCCATAGGTTTTGAGTTGCCACTGGGGGGGTTTTTGAAAAGTCATCGTCCGCTCCCGTCATATTACCACTTTTTCATCGTGCTTCCCGCTCATCCATCCCATTACATTTGTTCGGGCATTGGGTTGGCCAATCATTTATGGGTTGCACCTTGCCTTGTGGGAAGAAGGGGCTAAAGGCCCAGAAGGTAAAAGCAAGCTGGCAAAAGATAAAAGCCTAAAAATAAAACCTCGAGATGCTTCGCCCAGGGATCCCCGAGAAAGCAGTAAAAAACTTCTTAGCAAGAAACAAGAGGGACCCATAAAAATAATAAAACAAGACCTAGTCAGAGGATAGGGGGTCTCATCACGAGCTGGCATATTAGGTCCATGGGCACCTAGCGGTATGACACTACCAGCAGCTAGTAAGCAGTAAAAAGCTTCTCAACAAGAAACAAGAGGGATCCATAAAAATAATAAAACAAGACCTAGTCATAGGATAGGGGGTCTCATCACGAGCCGGCCTATTAGGGCCATGGGCACCTAGCGGTATGACACTACTAGCAGCTGGTTACCACGCCATGGTAGTGGCTATTGGTTGCATGGCCAAGAGAAAGGGGGTCTCATCACGAGCCAGCCTTCGCATCTCCGTGAAAGTGCTTGTAGGTAACATTGCCACCACTGGTCACCATGCCAGGACAGTGTCCCCTGATTAGCTTCTTGAAGGAAAAACAATAAAGAATAAAGAATAAAAGGCATGAATGGGCTTGGAAACATTTGCATCCAGGACAGGTGCAGCTCGCCTTCTATAAAGGCACCCACAGGTAAGCCCCGCATTTCCCTGCTTTCACTGCACCCCTTGCCAGGACATCCCTTATCCACCTCACCCATTTACATGACTTGGATTTAATCTCTTCCGGAAACATCCCTTTTCCAATGGACACTAGCCCAATAGGATGCCCTGTCACCTCCTCCAAACTTGTATTGCAGATTTGTATAATGTCTTTGAGCACTTAACCGGGATAAAAGGGGTTTCATGCACATGTTTAATAATATTGATGATGAGATGTGATTGACATTGCTATGATCCCCGTGACTGATGAGCCCATGGAGGGCGTATCTGTTGATGTGCAGGATCATACCCGATGGACAGGTACCACATTGGACAGGTACACATGGGGAGATGTTTAGTTCGGACCTCCATGGGGCTGAAAATCCCACCAGATGGACGCTGAGACCCCAACAGGGGGCAAAGACAAGACAGAGGGGTTTGCACCGGAGAAGAGGAGGACGTTCCACAGAGGCACCCTGGCATAGCCTTACCTAGGGGGGTTGTGCCCTCTTCATTGGAACGTTGGCCTTGGAAGGCCCAAGACGTCACCCAGGAGGCCCATGATGTCATCCAGCCTTATGGATGTTTTGGGGGACAGTCATGGCAGTTTGTCACGTGTGGCAGGTTGGAGAAGCCCAAGGAGGGCTAACGTTTTGCTCTAGGAGGCTGCATTTTCCCTAGAAAGGGATAACGACACCCTAGAAGGGGCACGACGTCTTGCTTTTGCTTGATTAGGTTTTAATTTATGACATTTATTGTAAAACAATATTATTTTGGTATTTTGGCCTTGTCGGCCTTTTAATGACCTAAAATTTAATTAAGGTCATTTATACTGTATAAGTAAGAGAGCAAAACTCTCTTTTTATCATCATCTTTCACTCACTCATTAGTGAGGTCTGAAATTTGTGCCCTATCTTAGGGTTTTGGCTGAAATTGTGAGGCGCACTTGTTGAAGGAAGACATTTTTGGACTATTTTTGCATTTCTTCTTGGTGGAAGGTTTACAACTAGGGTTTTGCTACTTGAATGCATGGTTTATGTAAGTAAATTTCTGTAACACTTTTTGAGTGAATGGTTATAGTTTTGTTTACTTGCATTTGTTATTATAATTTGCTGAATCAAACCCTAGGTGACAAGCACATGCTAAGGTCCTTGTCTCATGTCCCTACCAAGTTAAGAGCTATTTTGATTCGCTGAAGTAAGATAGAGCCTTGCCATAGCAACACTCTATCCATACTCTACTAAGCTAGTCGTTTTTCTCTTGTTATTGAGCTAAGAAGGAGGTAGACACATCAAGGCCTAGGGTTTCTACACCTTGATGAGCCGTCTTCCCCTAGGGTTTGTTTGATGAAGCCTTGTTCTAGCAACACTTCACCTTCTAACTCTCTTGTCTTTAGCCCTATGAACTCTTGCTCAAGCTAGCCGATTTCATCTTGCCAACAAGCTAAAGAAGGAGGAGAAAGCACTAAGGCCTAGGGTTTCTACACCTTAGTGAGCCTTTCTCCCCTAGGGTTTCATTGTCTTAGTGAGCCTTTCTCCCCTAGGGTTTCATTTTTGAGGCCTTGCCTTAGCAACACCTCAACATTTAACCCTCTTGTCTTTGGTCTTTTATTATCATTTAGTCCTTCAACCTTTGCGGCCTCTTTTGACTCCATATGCCCTAGGAGCGCACTGGTCTAAGACCTCTTGCATTGAGTATTCTTGATCACAAACAAACTTCTAAAACTTTGAACAAATTCTAACTCTTACTAACCCTAGCCTAGACTAATCCTACTAACCCTATTGCTGCCGTCACCTTCTTATGCTATAATTACCTTTGTGCAACATTTGTTTTACTTCTAAAGCAATTGAATGATTGGTTAAGGCATTGTTTATAAAGTGTTGATATTGTTACATTGAATGCCAAAGTTTCTTTAGTATCTATTGAGAAATGATATTGTAATCATTGCTATTGTACAAACATTGATTTACTTCGTCAATATTATTGCTCAAATTGCTTATTATCAGAAAAGTCATTGATTATATGAAGTGCTAACCAGCAAGTAAGCTTGCACATGTACAGTTTCTTTGTTGCTTTGTCTCGGGCAGGCACACTTCTTGGTTACTACTTCCGGTTACCTTTTATCTTTATTGGCTATTAAGTCGGACTTTCTGATCAGGTGGTGACTTGTGAGGGGGAATATTATCACTTAGCTCTTTCAAGCCTTTTGCCTTCTCAAAACCCCAGGTCATCGAGGACGTCTCCCCTGGGCCTTACCTCCCTAAACAGAAAGAACCTTCCCATTGAGGTGACAATCTGGGATTGGTTCAGTTATGCCAGTTTGACCTCCTTTCTTCCTTCTATTGTCTTAACTACAAACTGTGCGATAGCAACACCAAGATGCAACCAACTCTCTTGAAGTGAGGAAGATGGGCTCCACATAGGTTAGATAGGTGAGGGTGCATAAAAAAGTTCTCGATTTCTGCTTCGCTCTGCAGCACTAGTCGACTACTTTGTTCTAACTGCTCGACCAATGGAATGCCTAGTCGACCATCCAGTCAATCCCTTAGTCGACTGCTCAATTGACTGTCGACTATCGATTGTTTGTCTTTAGAAAAAGATCCGGAGGTGTGATAAACCTGCATAGCTGCTTGTTCCAACACCCCACCTTTCAACAAATGCTTTGGATATTTAGGAGGTGAATTTACTTCTATACACCTCCCCATAACTGCAGCTTTCTGGAGCCCAAACTGTGGAAGGTCGACTGTAGGTTGTGTTACCGTACAATCTGTAGATTGGGCAAAGTCCAACTCAATCCATGGAAGTGTGACAACTATGGGAGTACCTACCCACTGCCACCTTAGATAGACACTCCCCTCACTTTAGTGATGATAAGTCACCACAAGGGGGGAATCTCAGTGACCCTAGGGGGATTGAAATGAAAAGTGATGTGTTGATGAGTGAAACCCCTATAGGTCAAGCTTGGAGATGAAGAGTGGCTTGGAAAAGAGTCTTGTGAAGGAGGAGATGGTTGCCAAGTGTTTTGTACCTGCAAAACAATATTAGCCCTGCCTGGAACAAGACAAATGATCATAAACCAAGCCTTTTATCAAAGGGGATCAAACAAGAATCCTTGCTGTCCCAAAATGCAGCAGTATGGAAATATATAGATCAGCAAATAAAGATGTTACTAGCTGCAAAATTAACCATCCAAAACATCAAATAATTATTGGGCAATCAAACCATAATCATGTAGATAATATCCCAATACTTAAACACAAGTTTTGATGGCAAAATAGGGCTGCAAAAAAATGTTATCAGCAATACACTAGGGCAGCATTGTGGCTGTAGCAAACTTTTGCTACAGCAGCAAGTTTTAGCTACTGAAATTTACAAGCAAAGCACCCAAATGGAAGCCCTTGACTAAGAGAACAATTATCACCAATTACTTGCAATTTTCAGCAGTAGAAAGAGTAGTAAAAGATGGTCAAAGAGTGAGTATGCAGCTGCCCTAATGGCTGTAGCAATTAGTTTATAAGAACAAGAGAATCACTTGGCTAAAGGAGACGCCCTTAGGGCTTAAATAAGCTAATGACATGTAGAATCATTTCCAACTAAGACAAATGCAATATCTCATCAATTCACGTATACCAATGCAATGATATTAGATCTCCAATGCAAATTAGATTAGTGCCTTATCAATTGGGTTATGGGGTCTCTTGTTGTAAGAGCTAGTTGTGTTACCTCTCTAGGGGTGTAATCCTTTTTACTCCCCAGAGCAAACACAACTAGCAAGGTAAATCTAGGAGGGTGTAAGCCTTTTTACTCCTCCTAGCAACCTTTGCAAAGTAGTTTATCCAAGACAATAGTGATAGATCTTAGTGGAGGGTGTATGCTTTTATACTCCTCCAAGGGTTTAGACAAGAATAACCATGAAACAAGAAGAAATAACAACAATATGCAGAAAATTCCTTACCAATTCCAATAGATAGCAATTAAAAACCCTTCCCTACCAAGAATATTCCTCCACAAAGCAAGAACAAAGCATCCAAGAGACAACACCTTAGCTTCTTCCACCAAAAGACAAGTACTAGCATCCAAAAGCATGAGAGAGAGAGAGAGAGAGAGAGAGAGAGAGAGAGATGCGATTTGCCCAAGTAGGGCAAAAATTTCAGCCAACACGTAATTCTCAAGTGAGTTATGTCTAAAATGAAAGTGACAAGGCCTTTATTTATACAAGACCTTGTAAAACCAATTTGTCCACATACTTAGGGTAAAACACAAATTAGGGAGGTAGACCTCCTCAATTTTCCCCTGTACAAATTAGAATTTAAATTTACAAAAGAAGATAACCCTAAAAGATGACGTCATACCCCTTAGGGGTGACTTTTTGGCATAAGAAGCAAGACGTTGAGGTTCTTGAGGGAGACATTGGGCCTCCAAAGGCCATATCTTCAAGTGCAAGAGTCTTCCTTCATCAAGATGTGCCAAGTCATCATCAAACCATCCAACACCACCAAACCCTAGCCCTCCAAGTATGACGTCATGCCCTATGAGATGACGTTTTGAGCCTCCAAGGCCAAACGTTGGGCAAGGTGGGGGGCTAGTCTCCTTCTCCAAGGTGTCCTCTCATGCCTCCAAAGGCAACGTTCATCATCCATGTGTCCAAAGAGAAGGGGGCACATCTTCCAACCTCTGGGCTTCATGCCCCAAATGAAGGTCCAAGTGACCTTGTGCCTTCATGATCAAACTTTCACTTGTCAAGGTCCTGCAAAGACAAACAAGTACGCCCTCCGAGGGTCCACAAGTCACAATATCATGCCAAGTAAGCCATATCTAATAAAAGAACCAGCCGAACATGTGCATCAAATCCCCCCTTTTCAAAATAAACAATTTGCCAAATTTAGATATGGGAGGGGTGTCATAATGTCCTATTGGGTGAACCAATCCTCAAGTAGGGGATGTTCCCAAGGAGAAAACTTTCCAAGTCATGTAGTGAATGTGAGGTGGATGGGGTTAGACTTCTAGGTATGGGGTTTCATGACATACAAGGGCTCGTATTGTCTCATTTATGGGCGCCTTTGTTGAGGGCTAGCCACATCCTTTTCCTCTTTTTGTTTTTTAAGGCATATTTTTCCCAAGCCCTTTGTTAACCATTTACTTTGCATGTGTCACCAAGTTGAAGAAATTAAGGGGCACTAAAAAGGAAATGCATAGCCCTCATACGCTCTACCTTGGTTTGCATGCCCTTCAAGGAGACCCCCCGGTAACAACCCTTTCCTTAAGGGTGGCCACTTACTAGGAAACCATGACACTCACCAAGGTGAAATAGGGCAAAAGGCATAATTTCCAAGCAAACGTTTTCAAAATCAAGAAAGGACCCTTTGCAACATGTTCAAATGCTTCAAATATTAAAATGACACTTACCACAATACCAAACTTTTTACCTCATGAAGCAAGACCTCCTGTCCTCTGTGGGCCAAGCTGGGTCTGGTGGATGCTGCTGCCATCGATCGGTGGTATGATAGGGGCCCTTGCATGCTCATCTGCCTCTCGGTACTCCATGTTTGCAACCTGAGGGCCTTGAGACATCATCTCCTTAGTTATCCCTAGAAATGGGGGATAATAGGTTGATTTAGGCAAAGAAGTTGACTGAACTGTCGACAATCCAAGTAGTCAGTTGATCTAGAATTCACTAGAATTTCCAAAGGATCACTGCTTAGTAAGCTAGAAGAAGAATTCAATGGAGTGATGTCTGAGGTCTTCTCATCAAAGAGAACATCCTTTTTGTAGATAATCTCCTATTTGACAGGGTCAAATATCCTGTATGCCTTCAACTCTTTAGAATAGCCCATCATGATACAAGCATGACTCTTCGCATCTAGTTTCTTCCTTCTATCATTTGGAACATGAGCCCACACTATGCATTCGAAGTTTCTAAGATCTTCAACTGAGGGTTTTTTTCCACTCCATTTTTAGATCTCCGACTGAGGATTTTTTTCCACTCCATTTTTAGATCTCTGACTGAGGGTTTTCTTCCACTCCATTTTTCCACTGGAGTCACATCCCATATAACTTTAGTCGGAATTAGGTTTAACAATTAGTTTGAGCAATGTGCAGCTTTTGCACAAAACTTAGTTGACAAACCTTTGGTCTAAAGCAAACAATGTGCGATTTCTACCAAAACACTATTCTTTCTTTCAACAATGCCATTTGTTGAGGTGTGTAAGGTATAGATCTCTGCCAAGAGATACGATTATGTGACAAGTACTTTTCATAATCCTTTCCTACATATTCCCCTCCATTGTTTGATCTTAAGCATTTCACAAGTTGACCACATTGCTTTTTCGCTAATGCCCTAAATTCCTTGAATTTTTCAAAGACGCGACTCTTATTCTTCAAGAAATGTACCCAAGTATAGCTAGAAAAGTCATCAATGAAGGTCAATATATACCTTGCACTAGCTAGTGATGGTTTGTTCAAGGAACATAGGTCACTATGGACAAGTTCCAGCTAGGTCTTTGCTCTCCAAGGTTTCCCTGTTTCAAAGGTAGCTTGATGATGCTTGCCAAGCATACTTCCTTAACAAAGTCCATCAACGGGAACAACCTTAGGTAGTCTAGTAACCATGTTGATTTTTCACCATTAGTTTCAAGCTTTTAAAATTTAGATGTCCAAGTCGTTCATGCCAAAGTTTATTTCGATCGTTGGTTGAGTATGAGTGTAGTTGGTCTTGGGTCTTTCTTGCGAAAATCACAGAACTTATATAATTTTTCCTTTGGATCAAGGAAATCTTCGGTGATAACAACAAAGTTGTTGTGCATATCCTTTACAACAATCCGATTTGGCCAAAATTCGACCTTCTTGCTAGTGTGATTTAGTTGGGTTATAGACAGCAAATTGTCACTCAAGCTAGGTACATGATACATATTAGTGATCACACCCAGTGTTGCCAGAGCGTGGGAACGAAGCGGGAGCGGGAGCGTGGGAGCGCATTTTTCAAAAAATGGTCGGGAGCGAAGCGTCTCCGGAGTGTTTATATATATATATATTCAAAAGAAAACATGTAGAATGCCAAACTAGATGCAAAATTTATGAAACATGTATGTTTGTGATACTTCCAATATATGAAATGCCATCTAAATTCCATATTATCCATCATTCCATGAATCTTATGTAGTACATTAATGAATAATCATTCAAGCATCAACCATCTAGCTGCTAACACTTACACATACAAAGTAAGAAATTGAAATACATTTTACAAATACAAATACAAACCATATAGATTCTAGCAATTACAAACATACAAACTTTAGAACCATATAATAGGGAAGTACATCATTAACTTATGGAATGAAAAAGGTTATCCACCAATTGTCAACATGAGTAGTCATGGCCAAATAGTTTTGTTTACAAAAATTGGCTATTTGCATAAGTACTAAAATGATAATTAAATTGATATCTAGTAAAATGAAAAACAATCTATTTCTCCTACTACTATCTCCTTCCACCACCACGATTCCCTCATGGGGGTACGTGTGGTGGTAGTGAAGATGAAGCAATCGAGTGTGAAGGTCCTTCTAATGTAGGTACTGGTGGAGTGCTAGTCAAGGGGGCCTGTCCATGGGACCTCGCACTGGGTGGTGGCATCTTAGCACGATCATCCTCATCCAAAAGAGCATTCGCCAACTCCTCCAAAACCAATGCTCCATCCTCCAAATTGTCCCACATCTTATTTGCTTTATCTATAGCTGGATCCTCGCAGTAATGGGTCAACAATTGCAAGTTGTAATGCACATAGACCAAGGTCTCTGCTCGCTGTACATTCAACCCGTTCCTTCTGACATTGTGGATGAAACTGTATGTGCTCCAACACCTCTCTGTTGAAGAAGTGTTCACCACCTGTGAAAGAACCCGCATTGCC
>ML777556.1:303594-315733 GCA_009831015.1 Picea engelmannii | reverse complement strand
AGAAAAACATTTTATTCAAGTTTTAGATGAACAACCTGCAATAGAATGAGGAGGAAGGGGGAATGGGAAAATGTAGGAGAAGACAAAAATACAATAATAAACAAGACATTTTGTGAACAATATTCAAAATTTCAACAAAAATATACATTGGGCATACCTATTTTGATGAATCTCCAATGATTTGCAAGTAGATGGAACTCTTTGTTGTCTCCTTCAAGCTCTCACAAATCCTCTTCAAGCTCTCCAACTTTGCTCCAACACCAAGAGCTCCTTCCCCCCCACTCCAACTCAAAGATGAAACAATGAGGAAGAAGAGGGAGAGATTGTGCTTTATCTCCCCTCTCTAACCCTAAAAATGCCCTAGGGCCCACCCACAAAGCAAAAAAATAAAAAAAAAAACCAAAAAAATGAACTTTTCGTGGGCATTTTTCAGGGAGCGTCCGCGTGGGTTCGGGAGCGCTCGGGGACCGCGGTTCAGAGTGTGGAGGGAGCGTTCTCTGCAGGTTCGGGAGCGCGAGGTAGTCGTTCGGGAGCGCGGGGGAGCGTTAGCAGTTCGACATTTGGCAGGGAGCGCGGTTACGGAGGCGGGAGCGCGGTTCGGGAGGTCGGGAGCGTGGGTCGGGGACGCTCCCGCTCGGAGCGCGGTTCGAGGACGCTCCTGCTCGGAGCGCGGTTCGGAGTATGGACCGTAGGGGGGGGGATGGTTCGAAAACCCTGATCACACCATTCTGACATTCAATCTTTCCACAACCAACAACGATAAGTGCATAGTCATCTCTGCTACAACAGTTTCTTTTTTTTGTAGTTCTTTTTAATGAAGAAACGAGAGGAGCATCTTTAGCCATATGGTGGGTGCAACCATAGTTGAATATCCATTCACTCTCAGAAGTATGAGCATGCAAAGCTTGACAAGCACTAACATAAAACATATAGTTATCTGCCTTACCTTTTGAAGTTTGGTTTTGTAGCTCTATTGACCTGCTAGTTGACATGTCTCCTTCAAGCTTCTTCACTTTCTCCTCTAAGTCCTGAAAATTTTCTAAGGTCCTAACAAGCTGCTAACTAGGTCTGTCTTAACATCAATTTGGCTCTAAGTTTCTGCTGTCGCAAAAGTCTTTGCTACTGTATTATAGCAACAAACTGTTCAGGAACTTTATTGCTGTTCTGTTACGGTTACATAGCCTTTTAAGGTGCTCTAGCATGTAGTTTAAGTGACCAATAGGTTGGCATATGCATACCATAAATATGTAACACACCTCTTAGATCTTTACAATTGAAATCATGCTGTTCTAAACTCTAGCATACATGAAAATGAACACAGGTATTTTTGGTCAACATGACCTTGGATAAACCCCCCCCGGGGGAAAACCAGTTTGGAATATAAGTCTATATATGTGATGTAAAATATGTGAGATACAACAAGTACATGGAACAAAAGAACCTGATACAGTGGCAACCCCTCTCAAGCTGCTATACAAGTTCCAGAAGGCAGATGTGCCCTTCTCTGTTGTTGCTCAATCCCACTGAAAGCTTGCTCTCTTGTTGCTTGAAGCTCTGATGAAGAAACCCCTCCACACAATTCTGACCTTGTGTGTTACCTCTCCAACAAAACCCTCCTCAAAGCAATTTGACAAGTGCAAGTCCTCCCTGTTAGGTGTCCGCCCTCCTCCTATAGTGCGCCCTCCTCTAAGCAAGCATCCACACAATAAAACAATGGAAGCCAAAGCCTCCTAGAGTCCTCCATGGAAGGAGACGCCCTTGAAACCCTCATCCTCTGCTTCCATCCTCATCTCTAGCTCAACTCTTCCTCTCCAAGTGAACAATAGAGTGAATTAGACTCTCTTTGTCCTATGCACCCTTCTTATAGAATTCATAAGGAAACCTAAAGATGGATGGATGAGATCATCCCATCACATCTCTAATCAACGGTTGAGATCTTCCAAAAAGAATCTCAACTCAAAACCCACTTTGGGTTTAGTTTCCATAGTTCTCTTTTTGTCCCTCAATTCACCCACAAAGTGAATTAATAGTCATTTTTTCACTTAAGTGACAAATAGGAAAATGTCAAAGTGAAATTAGACATAAAGTATAAGGCACAATGGGTCAAATATTTCCCTCTTGTGGTTAGAGACCCACAACCACAAGGGGACCACTTCCCTTGGTACACAAATCTCAACACTCCCTCTTACCGAGGAAAGTCTTTCTCACCAAGCCCATCTTGTCTCTGAAGTAGACACGTTTTCCCCTTGGCAATCTGCTCGTCAGTCAGTATATACTGTAATTGTACTGCCCCTCTCTGAACCCAATCTTTGATGAAGTGGTATCTGATCTCTATATGCTTCCACTGGTCATGGAAAACTGGATTCTTAGTTAGTTTGATACAACTTTGATCAGTGAGTGACGGTCAGAGGAAACTCCTGACCAAATAATCCTACCAACATCTTAAGAAGCCAAATGGCCTCGCAACTGGCCTGATTGGCCACCATATACTTTGCCTCGACGGAACTCAAAGCAACTGACTTCTGTTTCCGGTTGTACCAGGAAACAAGTCCCGACCCTAACCAAAAACAACACCCTGAGGTGCTCTTCCTGTCAGTAGCACATCCTGCCTAGTCTGAGTCTGTGTATCCAACCAAACTGACTCCATCACCTCTGATATAGTTTGAGCCATAATCAACTGACCCTGCAATGTACCTCAACATATGTTTTGCCCAAATCCAGTGAACATTCCTCGACTCTACCATATGCTGTCTGAGAGTGTTCACGGCAAAACAAATATCTGGTAGAGTGTGGACTAGATACATCAATGAACCGATCAATTGTCTATAAACTGTAGCATCCACCAACTGGGAATCTGAAGCGTTGAGCTTCTTCCAGTTGGTGACCATGGGAGTAGACATAGGCTTGCAGTCCTCCATCTGAAACCTGCTCAAAATATCTGCAACATACTTCCCCTGTCCAAGGAAGATGTGACCCTCCTCCTGCCATACCTCCATACCTATAAAATAGTGCATCAAATCGATGTCACTCATCTCAAACTCTGATGTAAGCCCCAACTTGCACTCAACTATGAGATCCTCTACACCTGTGATGAACAAATCATCCACATACAAAATGAGAATGAGCATGTCCTCACCTCTAATGATGTAATAGAGGTTAGGATCAGCATTGCTCTTCTCAAAACCCATCTGAACCAAGTATGTATCAATGCATGAATACCAAGCTCTGGGAGCTTGCTTCAGACCATATAGTGCCTTTCTCGAAAGGCACACGTGAGACTCCCTCTCACTCACCTTGAACCCCTGTGGCTGCTCAATGTACACCTCCTCCTCTATAAAGCCATTGAGAAATGTGGTCTTTACATCCATCTGATGTATCCTCCATCCCATCTCCGCCGCTATGGCAATAATACTCCTGATCGAGGTGTATCTTGCAACTGGTGCAAATGTCTCATCATAATTGACTCCCTCTATCTGAGAGAATCCTCGTGCCACAAAATAGGCCTTGTGTTTCTCTATGCTGCCATCTGCAGTAAACTTGGTTTTGTACAACCACCTGGAAGTCACAACTGACTTCCCCACTGGCCTTGGAAGCACCTCCCAAACATCATTGTGCATAATGGAGTCATACTCCTCTAGCATGGCCTCTCGCCAAACTTGTTGGTCAACTGCCTGCGCAAATGTCTGTGGCTCTGTATTTGAGATACTCGTCACCATAGCCAAATAGGACCCAAGCCTCTCTGGTGCTTTGCTCTCTCTGAACTGTCTCTTGGGCTCTCCTACGTTCTCCTTGGCTTCCTTCAGGGTCTCCTGAAACCATCTTGGTTTCCTCTTCCCTGAAGTAGTCAAAGGGGAAATAAGATCTCCCTACCCAAGAGTATCTGCCTTAGGCCTAGACTGAACACTCTGAGATCCTGAAGCCTCTGCACTTTTGCCTGAACTCCCTGTGACTGTGAATCTAAAGCTGTGCAAGGTGACCCTGTCACCTCTGAAACTGGTGTACTAGAAACCTGAGGCTGTGCTCCCTCTGAGACATCAATATGTGCCTCTGCATCATCCTCAATACTAACTCTCGACTCGAGAGATCTCTGAAAATCCCTACCGTCCTCAAATCTAACATCTCTGCTCACCACCACTCTTCGTAGTGATGGAATGTAAATCTGGTAGGCTTTGGAGACCTCTGAGTATCCAACTAGAATCCCCTGCTGGGCTATGGGGTCTAGCTTTGTCCTCTTCTCTGAGGGGACATGAGAATAAGTCAAGCAACCAAAAATCCTGATGTGCTCGACATCGGGCCTCTTACCAATGAAGGCCTCCTCAGGAGTCATCTTCCTCAAAATCCTGTGGGGACTCCTGTTATGCAGGTAAACTACAACAACACTTGCCTCTGCCCATAGGTATAGAGGCAAACTCTGATCATGCATCATAGATCTTGCTGCACCTATAATCGCCCCGTTCTTCCTCTTGGCAACCCCGTTTTGCTGGGGGTTGTAAGGCACAGTCATTTGTCTTCTAATCCCTGCACGGGCACATAAGCCTACAAACTCAAAGGAGGAATACTCACCTCCGTTATCTGACCGCAAGACCTTGATCCTCTTTTCTGTATGGTTCTCCACAAGAGCTTTGAACTCTTGGAACCTCTTGAAGACCTGACTCTTGGTCTTCAGGAAATAGATCCAGGTCTTCCTGGAGTGATCATCAATGAATGTGAGATAGTACTCACAACCACTCAAGGATGCCTGCGACATAGGCCCACACACATCTGTGTGTACTAAAGCCATTACCACAACTGACTTGCTGGGAAAAGACGCCTTCGTAAACTTACCAAGCGCACACCCCCTGCACACATCCCTATGCTCTGAACTGAACTGTGGCACACCTGTCACAACCTCTGTCAGTCCTCCAAGAGCCCCATGATGAAGGTGAGCCATCCTCCGATGCCATAACTCACATAACTGAATGTTGCTGTCGCTACTCGTTGCCAAAGCATGAAGTGGCTGAAAAAGCAATCTGAAGAGTTTCCCATCCCTCACTCCAATCACCTGCCCTGAGGTGAGACAGGACCCCTTAGGGTGTATGAGGACCTCGTCCCTCTGAAGGACACCTCAAGACCCCTATCCTGGAGGGTGGATACTGATATCAAATTCTTCTTCAACAGTGTCCACCCTCCAGTATAGGGGTCTTGAGGTGTCCTTCAGAGGGACGAGGTCCTCATACATTGTAGTTAGCCACAAACATTTCACGAAAATGAGAAGGCTGGCTCGTGATGAGACCCCCTTTCTCTTGGCTATGCCACCAAGAGCCCCTACCCTGACGTGGTGACTAGATGCTGGTAGTGTCATACCGCTAGAAGCTCATGGACCTAATAGGCCAGCTCGTGATGAGACCTTCTATCCTCTGACCAGGTCTTGTCTTATTGTTTTTTATCTTTTTATTTCTTTTTCTCTCAAGAATTTAGTTAAGGGACATTGCCCTGGCTTGGTGACCAGAAGTGACAATGTTACCCACAAGTACTTTCACGGAAATGAGAAGGCTGGCTCGTGATGAGAACCCCTTTCTCTTGGCTATGCAACTGAGAGCCTCTACCCTGGCGTGGTAACCAGATGCTAGTAGTGTCATACCGTTAGGCACCCATGGATGTAATGAGCTGGCTCGTGATGAGACCCCCCATCCTTCAACTAGGTCTTGATTTATTTTTCTACGGGTCCCTCTGTTTCTTGCTGAGAAGCCTTTTATTGCTTTCTCGAGGATCCCTGGGCGAAGCATCTTGAGGTTTTATTCTTAGGCTTTTATTGTCAGCTACCTTTACCCCCCAGGCCTATTAGCCAATTCTTCCCACAAGGTGAGGTACAACCCCTAAATGGTCAAACCTATGCCCAGACCAAGGTAACAAGATGGGTGAGCGGGAAATAAGATGGAAAGTGGTATGTGTGACGGGAATGGACGATGGCTCTTCAAAAATCCCACAGTGACAACTCAAAAGCTATGGACACATGCTTGCTAGGGCATCCTGTCATTCCCCCCAGACATGGTCAAGTGGACAAGCATAAGATCCAAGCACCTGTTAGAAACAAAGGAATCAAATGCACATATTCAAAAGTTTTTGAGGATCAGAGTGACACATACCATGATACCCAGACTCATTACCTCATGGAGCAAGAACCATCTCTGATGCAGGACCAAGCCGAAGGTGATGGATGCTGTTGCTGCTGCTGACAAAGTGGAGGCGCTGAAAGGGAGAAAAGCTGGGCCCTCCAGGGCCATGCTCAAGTCGATCTAGCTCTCGATAATCCATGTCTAGGACTTGTGGGCCTCGAGACATAATCTCCTAGTTATCCCTAAAAGTGGGGGATAACATCTGGCTCCAACTCGGGGACATGTGATCACCGTAGAGCGCATGAGAACCTCAACATCTCTGGCATAACCTGCAACCTACTTGATCTCAATCACAAACATCAGTAACCATTTGGTGTGGTGATACCGCCCCAACATATATATATATATATATATATATATATATATATATATATATATATATATATATATATATATATATATATATATATATAAAATTGAACTAAAGCAATCAAAAGTGTGAAAGTGAAAGCAAACTACTCTAATATGCAATGTAGTATAGTACAATGAATGCAAATGCCTACCTACTTACCTGCACTTACTTGTCATGCTGCTGGTGGATAGTAACGCTTGATGTGTAAAGCGTTTACTAGCAGCCTCAGAGCTTCTCCCTCCATGGTGCCCAGGTTGAAAGAGTTCGTACCTGCATGACTCATGATTTTACAAGGACCTGTCCATAAACTATCCAACTTTTTGTGCATACCAGGTTTCTCCTTTTTGTTATCCCATAGTGGTACGAGATCTCCCTCAGTGAAGTTTCTTTCCTTTGCTTTGTGATCAAACGTGTTCTTTATCTTCTCCTGGTTTCTTCCCATCTGACCAAGGTCGTCTCTTCTAGATTCATCTAATTCTATCAGTTGGTTAATTCATCCTTGGATTGCTTTGTTATCTGTAGCATACTGTTGAGCAAAACGAAGGATGGGAATTTGGAGGTTTATAGGAAGTTTTGCCTCTAGTCCATATACTAGCTCAAAAGGAGTCTTTCTTGTCGAGGTCTTTGTTGTTATTCGATCTGCCCATAAGGCGTGCTTGATTTTGCTATCCCAAGACTTCTTATTTTCCCCCACGACCTTTTTGATAATATTCATAAGGTTTTTATTGCTAGACTCTGCTAATCCGTTCCCTTGCAGATAGTAGTTGGAGGAATGGGATAGGACAATGCCATACTTGAAACAAAATTCCACTAGTGCGTGTGAGATAAAAGCATTGGCATTGTCTGTAGTAATTTTGGAAGGGACACCGAACCTAGTTATGATTCGTTCTTCCAAGAAATTCATGACTACCTCCTCGGTGGCTTTCTTTGTGGGGATGGATTCTACCCATCTAGTAAAATAGTCTGTGGCTGTTAGGATCCATCGGTAGCCATTGCTTGAATTATCCTTAAACTCCCCAATGAAATCTAAACCCCATTTCTGAAAAGGTGCTTCCACTACCACGGGTTTTAAAGGTTGTGCTGGGAGTTTTGGTTTACCAGAGAAATACTGGCAGGGCTGGCAAGATCGGACATATCGGTGAGTATCGAAAAAGAGTGTTGGCCAATAATATCCAGCCCTCAGGATCTTGTGGGCAGTAGTACGAGCTGCGAAATGTCCACCACAAAATCTGGAGTGTAATTCCTTCAATAATTTCCCTGCTTCTTCCTGGTTAACACATCTAAGGAGCACCCCATCAGGATTTTTCCAACCAAGGCCATCTTCGGTCAAACAATATTTCATAGCCTTAAGTCTCAAAGCCCTTCTTTTGTAGTCCACTAGGTGATCGGGGCATGATAAATTCTTAGGGTAATAAATGATATCAGAATACCACTCATCATGTTCTAATTCATTGACCACTACATTTATCTGTTCATTCTCTCCCATCCGTATGGCCTCTTGGTTGCTTTCGGCTAGCATCTAGGCTAGACCTTGTCCCTTTATTATCTTAGTGGGTTGTATCTCTAAGTTATACTCTTGGATTTTAGAGACCCACTTCCCCCTAGTACCCATACAATCTTGCTGTGATAAAACATCTTTTACTGTCGGGTAGGGGACATAAGCCTTGATTTTATTGTAGCCAATGTAGTTTCTAAAGTGCTTGAGGGGCTTCACCAAGGCATACACTTGCTTTTCAGTGATGGAATAATTCAACTCTGAGTCTCTAAGGACTTTACTCATGAAGGCTACGGGGTGTTCATAATCATCAACGTCCTTTTGCAGCAAAATGCCCGCTATGGTATCTTGGGAGGCAAACAAGAATATTATGAAATCTAGTGAATAATCAGGGCTTACCAAGACTGGGGCTTGGGAGATAGCATCCTTTATATCTTCAAAATATTTGATGGATTTATCATCCCACCTGAAGGCAACGTCCTTTTTTAGCACAGCGCTCATGGGTTTTATCCTTTGGGCAAAGTTTGGGACAAATCTTCGAATGAAGTTGATCTTTCCGAAAAAGGATTGTAAAGACTTTTTGTTGATTGGGGGACAGACATATTTTATCGATTGGACCCTTTCAGGGTCTATGGAGACTCCCCCTTTTGTAGTCACGTGACCCAAAAGTTTTTCCTCATCGATTCCAAAAACGGACTTCCTAGGATTCAGAGATATACCATACTTCCTACATTGCTCGAAGACAATCCTGAGGTGTGAAAGGTGGTCTTTTCTATCCTTTGATACAATTGTGAGATCATCCTGGTAAATTTCTATGATTTTCTGTATAAGATCCCTAAAGGCGAAGTCCATTGCTCTTTGGAAGGTAGCACCATCGTTCATAAGACCAAACGACATTCTCAAGTACATAAAGGTTCCCCAAGGTGTAGTAAATGTTGTTTTAAGCTGGTCTTCTCTTTTGAGCAAGACTTGGTTGTATTCGGAGAATCCATCCAACATGGACATCATCCCTGCCCCTGTAACCCTTTGTAACAAATATTCCATGTTTGGGAGGGGGTAGTTGTCTTTCAAGGATAACTGGTTAAGGTTACAGAAATCCACACAGAGACTTATCTCACCAGTTTTCTTTCGGACAACTACCAAGTTTGACATCCAAGAGGAATATTTGATCTATGATACTAGCATCAACCATCTTTTGAAGCTCCTTCTGTATTTGGCTTGCTAACTTTGGATTGATATGCCTTAGCTTTTGTTGGAAAGGTTTGGCTCCTTCTACCAGGGGTATGGCCTGTTGGATGACATCTCCCCTATATGCTTTTAAGTCGTCGTAATTCCAAGCAAAAGTATCTCTGAATTCTCTTATGAGATCCAGGATTTCGGCCCTTTCCTTTTTAGTGGTTCCTTTCCCTATTTTGACCATCCTTGGATCGATTTTCGTACCGATGTTAAATTCTAGGGCTTCATTTGTTTGTGTGCTAGGCTTCTTTCTTTTGAAGACATCATGTCTGTCAAAGAGATTTTCCAAAGGGATGTAGCCTTTGGGCAAGGTGTTATTTTGAAGGTTTATGACCTCCAAATTCATGGAGTCGACCAGGAAATTTATTTGGGAATTGGTGAATTCTTTGCTGTTCTCCATAAACCTGATGATCTGGTCATTGTCTTCAAAGACTTGCCAATGTTTCAAATTATTGGGGATGGACGGTCTAAAGAGGACTTCCATTTTGCAAAGGTCTCGGAGTGGACCATCACAAGGTTGCAAGGTAGAGGCGGAAACAACCAAGGCATCAACCACGTGGTTTTCTTCTCGGGGAATGGCTTCTATTGACACTATTTTGAAAGATTTTGAAAAAGATTGTGCAAGGTCACAATACTTCTTCAACTTCTCATTTTTGGTGGCAAAATTTTCCAACACTTGTGACACTATGAGATCTGAGTCCCCTTTTATCCTTTAGTATTCGATACCCTTATCAACCGTCAAGTTGAGACCTAGGATCAATGCTTCATATTCAGCAATGTTGTTTGTGCATTGATATTCAAGCCTATAGGAGTAGTAGAAGGTTTCATTTGAAGGTGCTATTAAGACAATCCCAACACCTGAGCCAGAACTTGAATGTGATCCATCAAATTCTAGAGTCCAAATTCCCTCAGGTGTTTTGATAGTATCATCTCCAAAACTTCCTCCTTGGACAAACCAATTGTTGATGTCATTGTTAATACATAGGAACTGATCACTTGGTTCATCAAAGTTTTCGACAAGGGATCCTACAAGGGGTTCTCTGTAGAGGGTGAAGAATCCTCCTTCCGGGTGAGAAATGATTACTTTGGATTCTTGGTCTTGGAAATTTCCAGCTAGGTGGTTTATAAGGTCTTTGTGGAAAACGATACCCCAATTGCTCAAAGAATCTACCACCATCACATCTATATCAAAAGGGGCGCTAGGGCAAGATTCAAAGGCAACGTTTAGGTTTTTGATAATTCCCTTTGCAAAACCCCCTTTGGCATTTGGTTGTGAAAGGCTAAGGCCCAATTGACCCATGACTTCCTCGGTCATAATGTTGGTTGTGGCGTTTGGGTGAAAAATGCAATTGTGGAGGAGGGAGTCATTGACTTGGAGAGTAGTGTAAAAAGGTATGACCTCACCATACCTTGATCCAACGTTTTCTACCTGGTGGACAAAAAGAGGTGCTTCCTCAAAAAGTTCATCTTTATATATTTGTGGTGAGGAAGCTTCAATCTCTTCACTGTGTGGAAAAAGATCCTGAACGTTCTCTACTTCCATGGGCAGTTCTAAAAGAGGAACGTCTTGTACATTGATATGAGAAGTGCTCCATTTCCTCTTGAGAACCACGGGTTTCACTTCAAAGACTTCTGGAAGGTTAGGCTCAGTAGTGTCTTCATCACTAAATCGCCAGGGGCTGCTATTGTGTGAAAAGTCAACCTGATGGATGTAGTCTTCGAACTCAAGGTTCTTTTCAATTTGGTAAGAGAAGTCTTGTGCTTCTTCTAAGGTTGAGGGTGATCGATCCTTGAGGGTAAACTGGAAGATTCCCTCCAAGGAGTTCAAGTAGTGCTGGAGGATAGTCTCCTCTGGGTTTAGGTTGGGTTGGAGTTTCTTAAGGAGAAGATTAAATCTATCATTGAAATCCTAATGCTTTCGCTAGACCCCTTGCAGACATCAATGTATTGAGAGTATAAGGATTGTGCGTTTTCTTGATTGCACCATCTTATTCTAAAGGCTTTCTCAAGTTCTTTAGGAGTTTTTATACTTCCTTTTGGGTAAGACTCAATCCAAGTTTTGGCCTTCCCAATGAGAGAGCTTGCAAAAAGCCTCATAAAGATATCAGGGTACTCTTGGCCGGTTTGATGAAACTCAAAATTTTCACAAAACTGGGTTCAGTGTGAATTACCAGAGGGTACTCCTTTTCCTAAGAAACTTGGTATCCATGATTCGCCCCCTTTTGGTAGGTTATGTAATCCCCCTTGGATGTTGGTTAGGTCAAAAGCACTAAAGAGTTTTTGGGGAGACCATCTAGGAGAACTTACAAAAGTAATGGGGTTTGTAGGGGCAGTGGAAACCACAGTAGAAATAGGTAAGTACGGACGACCGCTACGGGTCATCATTTGTGGAGTCGCCAGATAATTTGCTCGAAACTATTAGAGAAAAAAAAGGGAAAACACCCTAAGTGGAGTCGCCAGGTAAGCTTGTACGGTAAAGACTTCTAGAGGCAAGGCTTACCGAAAAGTATCGTCTTGAGGAAGGTTTGACTTGGTGTTCCCCGGCAACGGCGCCAAAATGTTTTCGCACAGTTTATAGTTAGGATAACAGATGGATGAAAAGAGATCAAACTGGTGTAATTGAACCAATCCCACCCACTGTCACCTCGATGGGAAGGTTCTTTCTATTTAGGGAGGTAAGGCTCAGGGGAGACATCCCTGGTGACCTGGGGTTTTGAGAAGGAAAAGGGTTTAGAAAGGCTAAATGATAATAATTCCCCTCACAAGTCACCACCTGATCAGAAAGTCTGGCTTATAGCCAATAAAGATAACCGGAAGTAGTAACCAAGAAGTATCCTTGCCCAAGAACAAAGCAACAATAAAACTACATGTGCAAGCTTGCTTGCTGGTTAGTACTGTTAT
>ML777556.1:285028-298084 GCA_009831015.1 Picea engelmannii | reverse complement strand
CTCTAGGAGGATGTTTGGCATGGTAATATACATCAGACACTAGGCTTAGATCCATGCTCAAGCCCCAACCATGAGCATATACTCCAGCTCTGGAGGATTGAGTGAAAAAACTCATAAATTATAAATCGCCTGAAAAGCGGCAAGATATAATTAGTAAGTGAAAAAACACTCCAAAGTATAACTCACGCTTAGGACTTGAGGTGGCTAAGACCTTTTACAAATTCATGATGCCAACACCTCTTATTACAATTTTTTATGGAAATGTAGAGTAACCAAGTGGTCTTTTGGACCGGCTGAATTTATGAACTTCTGAATTTTGAACAATAATGTTCAATCTTTGGTGGCTCAGCGGAAATTCACCATAGTGCAACTTTGGTGGATAACAAGTACTTCATATAATCAATGACTTTTTTGATAATAAGCAATTGAGCAATAAATATTGACGAAGTCAATGTTTGTATAATAACAATGGTTACAATATCACTTCTCAATAAATGCTAAAGCAACTTGGCATTCAATGTAACAAATTAACACTTCATAGATAATGCCTTAACCAACCATTCAATTGCTTTAAAAGTAAAATGATAGCTGCACAAAGGTGTTTATAGCACAAGAAAGATGACGACAATACTAGGGTTAGTAGAGTCAGTCTAGGCTAGGGTTAGTATGGTTAGGGTTTGTTCAAAGGTATTGGAAGTTTGTAGGATCAAGTTACTCAACATATGTGGCCTTAGATCAGTGCATTCCTAGGGTATATGGAGTCAAAAGGAGGACACAAGTGAAATAGGTAAAACTAAGGATCAAGTGAAATAGGTAAAACTAAGGACAAGAGAGTTAAACCTTGAGGTGTTGCTATGGCAAGGCCTCAAGGATGAAACCCTAGGGGAGAGAGGCTCACTATGGTGTTGCTATGGCAAGGCCTCGGTGCTCTCTCCTCCTTCCTTAGCTTAATGGCAACGACTAGCTTGAATAATGGTTGATAAGAGGTAAGACAAGAGGGTTTGTAAGCAGCATGTTGCTAAAGCAAGGCTTACTAAGCAAACCCTAGGGAAAATCGGCTCACCAAGGTGTAGGGGAAGTAGGCCTTGGTGCGTTTTCTCCTTCTTAGCTCAACAAATAAGAAAAACGACTAGCATGGAAGAAGATGGATGGAGTGTTGCTATGGCAAGGCTCTATCCTCTTCAACAATTCAAAAGGCTAGAAAGAAAGAATAGAGTGTTGCTAAGGCAAGGCTCTATCTCACTTCAACAGATAAAATGGTTTAAAACCTTGGTAGGGACATGAGACAAGGATCTTCAATGTGTGCTTGTCACTTGGGGTTTGATTCACCAAATTATAATAACAAATGCAAGAAAATAACACTACAACCATTCAATCAAGAAGTTTTGCAGAAATTCACTTACATTTAACCAAGAAATCACATAGCAAAACCCTAGTTGTAATACCTTCCACCAAGAGAAATGCCAAAATGGCAAGAAAAAGTCTTCCTTCAACAAGTGCGCCTCACAATTTCAGCCAATCACCCCAAAAAAGGCGCAAATTTCAGACCTCACTAATGAGTGAGTGAAAGATGATGAAAAAATGAATGTGAAAACCCTCAATTTATACAGTACAATGACCTAATTTTACATTTAGGTCATAAAAAGGCTGACAAGGCCAAAACACTAAAATCATACTGTTTTACATTAAATATCTTAAAATCAAACCCTAATCAAGCAATAGAGAGACGTCATCCCCTTTCTAGGGTGACGTTAGCCCCTTCTAGGGCCAACTCAAAACGTATGGACACAGGCTTGCTAGGGCATCCTGTCATTCCCCCCAGACATGGTCAAGTGGACAAGCATAAGATCCAAGCACCTGTTAGAAACAAAGGAATCAAATGCACATATTCAAAAGTTTTTGAGGATCGGAGTGACACATACCATGATACTCGGACTCGTTACCTCATGGAGCAATAACCATCTCTGATGCAGGACCAAGCCGAAGGTGATGCATGCTGCTGTTGCTGCTGACAAAGTGGAGGCGCTGAAAGGGAGAAAAGATGGGCCCTCTAGGGCCATGATCAAGTCAATCTGGCTCTCGGTACTCCATGTCTAGGACCTGTGGGCCTTGAGACATAATCTCCTAGTTATCCCTAAAAGTGGGGGATAACACACATAAAGAAAAGAGATGATGAACCCATGAACAAGAGAAACACAAGATGCAGGTACTCGTAGGCTAACAAATCAATCAGTAAAAGTGAATGAATGTGTAATACAAATGATGCATAAGTTGTGTATTTATACACAATTCACGAGGTGTGGTGCCAGTCACCCCTCGATCCATCTTGGGAATTACTCCATGTCTGAGCTGGATGGTTTGATGTGTCATGTTCCCTCCCATTTAACCCCACCGGGGGAGGGACGTAGTGGCCTAGGGGTGGGCTCCTCGTAAGCCATAGTCCCCAAGGAAAGAGGAGCCGTAGGGTCCAAAGAGTCACCAAGGGGCAACGATCTGCTCTTGGGGCAACCGTGGGCTTAAAAGAAGGGTAGACAACTTAACTTGAGGAACAAGTCATCCACAAAGGAGGAATTCAAGCAAAGGGCAAACTATAAAAAGAGATGAGTGGTACATTTGGAGGGCATCGAAGGGTTGTTGAAGTATCTCTTTCCTGACTTGGGAGGTGGCTGCCTCAGTCTTCTTGGAGGGTTCAACCCTTGCGTCCTGTTGAGTTTCGGTGGGTTACATCTCACCCTAGCTCAACCCCTGTTTCTACTTATCTCAGAAACATAACAGCTGGTGATCTGAACGTTGATTGAAGGTTCTGTTATCTGTACTGAGGTTAAGTCCACCATTGGAGGGGCCAAACTACTCAGTTGTGTTGGTGAAGTATTTTGGTGTGGACTGCAGCGAAGGGGTTTGAGGGTACCATTCCAGCCCTAAGCAACTCTTGTGGGGAGGCCGAGTTCTGTACCAGTTGGCTGATCATCCTGGGAGGGCCGAGCCCTGTATTTGTCTCCTGGAGAAGGCCGAACTCTATAACAGCCAGAATAGTGCTGGCCGAGGGTCTATAGAAGCCGACATGAAGTGACAGCGAGGCTGCAAGGAAGGATCAAATCACTGCTGGAGATTGTTAAGCCCAGGTTTATTTGATTATTTCTGTTGTACAGGCTAGGGTTAGTCTAGTAAACTCTTGTTGCAAGGATTGCTGCTAAAACAACAACAATTGGTTGGTTATTGTATTCCTGTGATGTGACAACAACTCTTAGGGGGTTTAACTGCTGGTTTTAATGACAGGCTGGTTTTTGGATATTGTTTATTGCTGGAAACTTATGCTACAGAACTGCTAAGACAGTGTTGATTCTGATTATATGCTGGTTACTCATAAGTGCACCCTGTTTCTGGTGAAGGGACTGTTGGTACTATTAAAAATACCTGTTTGCAAGTTGACTTAAATTCTTTTTTTTTTTAGCCTAGAAAACCCTAGGTATTTTACAGTGGTATCAGAGCTCTGATCTTGCCAGTCTCTGGCTGATTGGATGACGAGAAGACGAGGGCGTGGGGGATAGCCCTCAGCTGAAATATTAGAAGAAGAAGAAGCAAGGAACATGGGGAACCATAATGAAGAAAGAAATGAAAGAGACGATGACAGTGTGCTGCACATCCTAAATGATTTGGCTAAAGAGCAACACGAAATGAAGGAAGCCTTTGCCAAAGGGCAGAGAGAGTTAATTGACACCCTCATACAACTGTTAAGCCCACTCGGTAACATCCCGGGCCTTAACAGCAATGGGGGCAATGGACAGAGACCAGATTTCAGGCAGAAGGGAGTAACAGTAGGGCCCTGAATAATGGACAAAACAGACCGCTGGCAGAAGGAAGCAACAACAGAGGTCCGATGGAAGGAAACAATTCTCATGTGTCCATGCAAAGTATGCAGCAGACAACGAGTGGGAGGACACCCAGACCTCTCCTACCTTGCTTCATTGAGGAGCAGCAGCCTGCACAGCAGAAGCAGAGTGAGGATTTTTCCACATACTTTCAGGAATATATGGCACTTGGAGAAGAGTTTCAGGCAGCCATGTCCTTGCATGACTATTGCAACATTAATTACAGAAACAGATCCAGGGAGGGGCCTAGAGGAGCACCAGGGCAGCAGCAAAACGCTGATCTAAGACGGAAGGTGGGAAAGCTATCCATCCCATCCTACGACGGTTCATCCAGATACCCAGCTAGATCATGGGTTCAGAAGTTGGACACCTACCTCCAGCTCAATCCGATTACAGAAGCAAAAGCCATCAAATTTGCCACACTGCATTTGGACGATGAAGCTTATGAGTGGTGATACCATGGGCTGGTGACGCTAGGGCATACTAGCATCACATCCTATGTGGAGTTCACACAGAGACTGATGAACAGATTCGATAGGAAGGATCCAGAAATCTCCTTCCGTGAGTTGGCACAGTTAAGGAAGACAGGAACACCGGAGGCCTTCATTGCAGAGTTCAAGAGAGTAGCTGTGCAGGTAACAGACATATCAGAGCATAGATTGGTGATGTTATTCACAGAGGGTTTAGCCGAGCCCCTGCGTGGGTGGGTCAAGGCCTTCAGACCAACCACACTTCAGGATGCTATTAAGAGGATGCTGGACATGATGGATACAGTACCAAAGACTAAGGGACCAACCAAACCGTGCATTCCTCCTAAAAATCCGAACAAGAAGCCATTTCAAAAGGAATGGACAGGGAAGGATCGTTTGGATGAAGAAACTCGTAGGGAACTCAGGCGGAAGAAGCTTTGCTTCACTTGCAAGGATCCTTGGGAGCCGGGTCACAGATGCATGGGTAAAGGGAAAGCACACTACATAGAAGTGCTTTCTGATGGGGAGGACGATTAGGAGACATGTCACGCACCGAGAGAGGCACACAACAGTCCTGAGGAGCAGTAGCCATGCAGTGAGGGCAGGGAGGATGAGTCACCACGTGAAGAGCCCAAGAAGGTGGTCATAACCACACTTTCAGAAGTTCCTAAGTATTACACATTCAAAATCAAGGGGGTTGTACAGGGACACCGGATTACAACACTGATTGATGGTGGGGCCACCCTCAATTTCATTGATACAACATTAGTTGACATGAAGTGCATCCCAACAAAAGAGTTCGAAGGATTTAGTGTGGTAGTAGCAGATGGGTACAATTTAGAGTGTACTAACAGGATCAGAGAGTTACGCATGACGATGGGTAACTACACATTGACCGATGATTTCTACATGATCGACCTAGCAGACACCAATGTAGTCTTGGGCGTCAAGTGGCTCTATTCATTAGGGGACATCAACATGAACTACAAAATCATTAGGATGGAATTCAAAGACGAGGAAGGAAGAAGAGTGGTTTTGAGAGGCATAACTATAGACCCGACCAGGACCGTATCAGCCAAGAAGATGGAGGTCGTCCTTAGGCACATAAACACAGCCTGGGAAGCAAAGTGTTTGATCACCATAGAGAAAACTACAGAGGGCCGTCAGCACTATCATATGGATATGCAGGAGCTACTAGGGAAGCATGACAGGGTGTTTGGGTAGATTCCCCAAGGGGTACCACTAGACAAAGGATTTGAGCACACCATTGAGCTTGAGGAAGGGGCTAAGCCCGCCATCACTACCCCATATCGACATCCGAAGAAGTTCAAGGAAGAGATCGAGAAGACTATTCAAGAGCTTTTGCAAATGGGACACATCAGGCCTAGCTCTAGTCCTTTTGCTTCTTTAGTAGTACCGGTGAAGAAGGATGGCACCTTGAGGATTTGCATAGATTACCGGGCTCTGAACAAGAAGACCATTAAGAACATGTACCCAATCCCGAGGATTGATGAGCTACTTGATGAGCTACACGGGGCGATCTATTTCTCGAAGATAGATCTTAGATCAGGGTACCATCAGATCAAAGTACGCGAGGGGGATGTACACAAGACAACTTGCCAGTGCCACTACATACATTATGAGTTCCTAGTCATGCCCTTTGGCTTGATTAACGCTCCAGCTACATTCCAGTCGTGCATGAACCATATCTTCAACAAGCAGTTGAGGAAGTTCTTGCTAGTATTCTTTGATGATCTATTGATTTACAGTAGGACGTGGGAGGATCATCTGCGACATGTGGACGAGATACTCAACATCATGGAGGAGTAGTCACTTTATGCCAAGGAGGCAAAGTGTGAGTTCGGCTTTGTTATCCCCTATCCTAGGGATAACTAAGGAGATCATGTCTCGAGGCCCACAGGTCCTACACTGTTGATGATTGCAGCGTCGTGTGACATTCTCCAGGATACGTTCTCCTCTGTGACTGAGTTGAGTCGACCTGTGAGAGAGCCCAATGTTGGGTGTGCCCATGTGATGGGGTGTATTGTTCTCCTCTGCACTGAGTTGAGTCGTGCCCCAGTGTTGGGTGTGCCCATGTGATTGGTGTATCGTTCTCCTTTGTGTGAGAGTTGAGTCGATGTGGTCTCCTGCCTTTGTACTTCCGTGGAATCAGTTGAGTCAGGCTTGAGATGGTACTCCAGATGATTCCTCCTGTGGACTCAGTTGAGATAGAGATCTGTTGAGTATGACGTCCTTGTGGTTGAGCACAGGTGGACGTGTCCCTAGTGGCTGAGCACTAGTGGACGTGTGGATCCCTTGCTATATTGTCTAAGTGTAAGATTTACTTGTAACCCTAATTATGATGTAAAGGGTACAAGTCGGCCCCACCATATGTGATAGATAATTAAGGTTTATTGTAATAATTAATTATATTTCTGAGTTATTGAGGTCAGCCCTGTTGTGCCAATAGACACAACTATTGTTGTGTCTAGTTTTGTATAAATAAAGGTGATTTCCCCATTGAGGAAATACACTTGTCACTTGTCATTTGGAAATTTCAGACCTACCTTTAAGGCTGAAGTGCGCACCTCTCTTGGGGGCTAGTTTCAAGGTTGTAGAAACACCCTCTTGTGTGCATTAGGGTTTATGGTTGGGGGATCTTCTCTTGAAAATATAGCAAAGGATTGTTGGGTTTTCTTCCCTTGAGTAGAAGGGTTTCCAAGGATATTTCTTATGTTCTTGTGCATGGTAATTCTTCTTGTGATCTTGGTTATTGCAGCACTTGTGTATGGTGTAGCTGCATTTGTTTATGGTTCAAGCACATGCTAAATGAAATAAACCTCATGCTTGAGCCTAGCATAGTGAAAATTCAACATGGTATCAGAACTTAGGACTTGAAAGAGCCATTGCACAAGCTTCAAGCAAGGCGTCCTCTCTTTTCTGCAATCCGTACGACCCTCCTAGGGTTTCCAGAAAAAGGTACGACCCTCTCCTTTTTGGCTGTTTCAACGCCTTCCACTGAAATGTTGGGGCTAAAAATTGCATAGGAGTGTACGACCTTCTTCAACGCACCTCCAACAACTTTAAGATTGCAATTCCGAGAATTTTGGATTTTTGGCCCTAGGGTTTCTAGGGTTCCGCAATTTTCTGCAGAATTTCGGTTTTAGGGTTTCTGCAGCCCATTGAAGGAGTTTTTGAGCTCACCAGTGTTCTTCTGACTTTCAAGGCTTATTGTTGGCAGTCATAAGCCCAACGAAACCTAAGATTGCTAGCCTAGCCTAGCCATTAGGTCTCCTAGCCTAGTTACTAAGGGTTTGTGGAAGAATCTGCAAACCATGAGGAATAAAACCTTGGTGGAAGATAGGCTTGATGGATCAAGCAACTTCAGTTCCTGGAATTCAAGACTTCAGATCACCCTGGAAGAGGATGACCTATTGAGTGTGATACAAAAGGCTTTACCAGAGATAACTACCGATGAAGAGAAAGAAGGACAACTTGCCTCCACTACTGATGTTGATCCAGAGCAACATCAGAGAGATGAAGACATCAAAGATGAAGCCTTCTTATTCATATCAACATTCTCAGGTACGGTTCCTACTAATAATGATATTTGGCTAATTGACAGTGGTAACTCTAGGCACATGACTGGATATAGAGATCATCTGACAGATCTTGTTGAGAAAGAGACCAGTCTACATGTTGTACTTGGAGACAATGCCAGATATAATGTGAAAGGGGTTGGAACTTCTACATTCCAACTAGACTCTGACATACCCCTTCAGTTGAGTGAGGTACTATATGTACCTAGGATGAAAAGGAACCTTGTCTCTATTTCTACCTTAGAGGATAAAGGCTATAAGGTTGCCTTTTCTGAAGGAAAAGTTTTTGCATGGCATAAGATCTCACATATGGATTCTGCTCGAGTAATTGGTGTTCGAGAAAACAACTTATACAGGTTGACTGTCCGACCTGTACATGCCCTGTTACATGATACTATCAGCTTGAGTGAGCTATGGCATAGGAGACTTGCTCATATTCATTATAGAGCCCTTCCTGCTCTAGGGAAGAAGATGGTAACATGCCTTCCAGAGATACAGGTTCAACATAATGGTGTTTGTAGAGGTTGTGCTCTTGGTAAAAATGTCAAGGGGTCCTTCTTGAGCAGTGACAACAGATCCAAGGGGATCTTGGACTTGATACATTTAGATGTGTATGGACCCATGACTGTTGCCTCCTTGAACGGATATTTGTACTATGTGCACTTCATAGATGATCACTCTCGGAAGACATGGATTTATTTCTTGAAGACCAAGGATGGAGTCCTTGTGAGATTTCAAGAATTCAAAGCTCAGGTTGAGAACCTGACCGAAAGGAGGATCAAGGTGCTAAGATCAGATAATGGAGGAGAGTACACCTCCAGGGATTTCAATGATTTCTGTATTGAGGTAGGGATCAAGAGGGAGTACATAGTTCTTTATAACCCTCAACAAAATGGGGTTGCAGAGAGGAAGAACAAAACCATCATTGAGGCAACCAAAGCAATGATACATGATCAAAATCTACCAAAGCAATGAAGCATCCATGACAACAATATATGTTCAGAACATGAGTCCTCACCAGATTTTGAAGAACACGACTCCCGAAGAAGCCTTCATCGAAGTGAAGCCCGAGATTGGACACTTCAGGATATTTGGGTGTCCAGTATACTTTCATGTACCCAAGGAGAAGAGATCCAAGCTAGACCCTTCAGGCAGAAAGGGTATATTTGTGGGATACAATGAATCTTCGAAGGCATACTGGATTTGCATCCCTGGTCAGAGACAGATCGAGGTTAGCAGAGATGTCATCATTGAGGAAGAGATAGCCTTTCGAAGATCCAGAGAATCTCAGATGGAGATTGACAGCGAGACAATACCTTCTCCCCCTTCAACAGTTCAGAGGCTATCTCTGAATTGCTGAAGGTGAGTGAGTGAGATAATGAGGCTCTGGCTTCCTTTATTTATACAAACCGGTAGGTGTTGGAAAGGTGTCTCTTCACTGGGCAGAGTCGACTTGTCTTCTTAGTGGTTAAAACCACTTTAATTAGCCTGGGGGCTGACTTCTAAATTTGCATATTATATTTAGGATTTGACCAATCCACAAAAGGGGATTTGGTCAATTACAATGCCCGACATGATCAATCCACAAAAGGGGATTGATCTAATGAATAATAACTCAATAATAAATAGAATACTCATTGCAGTTACAATATTTCAACACTCCCACTTAACAAGAAGGGTATTCTACAACATCATCAGGAGAGAGAGAGGGAAACAACATCAACAACATCCAGAACACTGATTGGCATATCTATAAATCATCGAAAGTTATTCTCATCATCAATATCATCATCCTCAGTAGGGAGCTGGAATGGCATCATCATCATCTGCATCAACATGGATTAGTATAACACTAATACATCATCATCATCAATAACAACACAAGGCTGATACAACATCAACAACAGTGGCATCACAACACGAAGGCTGGAGCATCATCAACATCAACACTAGGCTGGAAATCTTCAACATGAAGCTGGCATCTCAACAACATCAGGACGAAGTTGGAAATCTTCAGCACGAAGCTGGCATCTCAACAACATCGGCACGAGGCTGGAAATCTTCAGCACAAGGCTGGCATCACAACAACATCAGCACGAAGATGGAAATCTTCAGCACAAGGCTGGCATCACAACAACATCAGCATGGAGCTGGAAATCTTCAGCACGAGGCTGACATCACAACAACATCAACACGAAGCTGGAAATCTTCAGCACAAGGATGGCACCACAACAACATCAGCACGAAGCTGGAAATATTCAACACGAGGCTGGCATCACAACAACATCAACACGAAGCTGGAAATCTTCAGCACAAGGCTAGCATCAATGCTCAGAATTTAATTTTAAACTTACCAGGAGTTGCGCTTGGCTGAGGCGAGTAGCCTAGTGCAGTTAGATTTATGAAAATTCAAAATTTTCCCCTTCAAACTAGACCAGCAAAATTCTGGACTAGTACTTCTGGTATTGGTTTTGGTTTCCTAGTTTTCTGGTACTTCTGGTTTTCTGGTATCAATCAAAACTAGGGTTTGACTTTTCGGAGTATCTGGCCATTGAAAAGGTGCGCTCAAGGTGCCAAAGAGTTCCCTAGGCTAGGGCACACTTTTCTAGACGGTTTTTAGGCTGATATTCCTCTTCAACAAAAAACCCTAATTTTCTTGTACGACAACAGTGACGTTTTTCGTTATCTAGTGAAAGATGCTCTCTTCAACTTAGCTCTGATACCATGTTAAGGTTGAAGCTATTATTAGGTTTCTTTTCAATTTACTAGATAACCATAGCATAGGTAGGATCAGTGAGAGAAACAAGATCACAAGATACACAGTATTTATCCTGGGAAGCCCTCATGGGGAAGAAAACCCAACAAAACTTCCTTAATATAGATAGCCAATACAATGCCAAGACAATAAACCAAAACGCTAGAGAATATCCAACATTGAGCAATGTGCGTCTCTCTTCCTTCTTCTCCCAACTGCAGCTACCAAACTTGCGCAGCTACCAAACTTGCGCACTGGATGAGCGAATGAGTGAGTGAGATAATGAGGCTCTGGCTTCCTTTATTTATACAAACTGACAGGTGCTGGAAAGGTGTCTCTTCACTGGGAAGGGCCGACTTGTATTCTTAGTGGTTAAAACCACTTTAATTAGCCCGGGGGCCGACTTCTCAATTTGCATATTATATTTAGGGTTTGACCAATCCACAAAAGGGGTTTTGGTCAATTACAACGCCCGACATGATCAATCCACAAAAGGGGATTGATCTAATGAATAATAACTCAATAATAAATAGAATACTCTTTGTAGTTACAATATTTCAACAGGGCATTGGGTTTGCCACGCTAGGAAGGGTTGTAACTTGCCTTGTGGGAAGAAGGGGCTAAAGGCATGTTGACCACCTATTCAACTAGGGGGTCAATTCCATGTACCATGAAGATATGCATCATCAGATGCAAATAAGTCAGAGACTATTTGGTTCTACGGGGCATTTTTTGCTCCAACACTCATTTTTGTAAATGGAATTTCCGCACCCCTGCATGGGTTAATAATGTAATAAGTCTGCATGGATCATAGTTAGGTCAATTATCTTAGGATTTCTTCCTTAGGAGAGTTCTTTTCACTGAGTGTTTTTTATCCTCGGGTTATTAATTTGGCCTAACCAACCTTATTAATTTTCCTTGAGTTTTTCACTCCCACTATTAATAAATCCTCCAAAGTGGTGAAGGGCGTTCTAATGAAGATATCCTCTGGTAGCTAGTGTTTATGAATGATGTAAATGACCATGTAAGATAGCTCAAAAAGTTTCGCGGAATTCCGTCGAGTCTAGATAGGTTTTTTTTAATTAATTAAAATTTCCTAAGGTTGGAATTTAAATAATTAATTTATTTTTGATAAATAATGTAAAAACTAGGTCCATGGGATTTTGATCGGGGTATTTGTGCTCAAAAGAAATGGAATGAGACCCCCTACACCCTTGGACCAAGTTTCAGATCAGTCGGACACGTTTTGCTAGGTGATTGTCTACATAGGAGTCTTAGTCAGATAAAAGCAGTTTTAAATTGCTAACCCAAGACATGGGAAAAAATGTCAATTTTGTAATTAATGAGCAAATGGAGTAAAGTAATGATGGGTAATGATGAGAGAGACACTCCCTATCCTACCCCACCCCTTTCCTAACCCTTACACACCCCCTAACTCACTTTCTCATGAGGACCCTCGCCCTCCTTGAGATTTGCGCCCCCCCTTCCATCTAAACTTTAGTAACTTGATCTAAATCAAGTGTGGGCCCCTCCCTCATGAGGTGCGCCCCTCCTAGACCTCCCACATCACCTTGAGAGTGTGTCATACACACTCTTCCACACTCCTCCCACAACCCTCATGTTTTCCTTGAGAGTTGCGCCCCTTCTCTTGAAGAAAGTGGAAACATCACGAAATAAAGTGGAAACTCACTTTAAAGAAAGGCGTGGGCCTCTCTCTTGGCCAATACGCCACTCCTATGCATCCACATCACCCTACGCCTCATCCCCACTTGCCATTCTCACTCAACCCTAAAAGCCATGCGCCCTCCTTCACTGGAGTTCCTCTTGGCTTGGATTTTTGACACTTGTCAAAGATCCAAGAGGGGTCTCTTTACCTTCTCTTGCTATAAATGAGACCTCTCCCTCATTCATTATTCACCATTCTTTAGTGTATTGTTATGCTACCAATTTCTTACCATCTCCCTCTCTCTCTCATTATCATCTTGCTTTGGTTCACTTGTTCTTGAAGAAGAGCTTTGGAGGAACACTGGAGTTAAAGACTTTGTCTGGATTTTCCATGCTATTGTGAGGTAATGTTGTTTTTGTTTTGAATATTTATGTGGAATATTGAATATTTGTTTGGGTAAATTTGGTTTACTTGGCTAAGTCTAGCAATAGTATTGTTGTTGGCTTATATGTTTTGCATGTGCCTATGATATAAACTTTTTTGTGTTATTGATACATGCTTTACATTATCTATTCTTTTTCTCACATCTTGTTCAAGATTTGCAGGTCATCTCAAGAGCATTGTTGGGATAGATTCGAGCAAGAATCTACCTTCATTGCTCACCTAAACTTCATGAGCTTTTCCCATTTACCTTTAT
>ML777556.1:258864-284978 GCA_009831015.1 Picea engelmannii | reverse complement strand
CATTTTCAGCAAGCAATAGCTTGCTGATTTTTGCAGGTTCTCGCTAGGTCAAGGGTGCATGCTGCCCGTTTTTAGTCACAACACATATCCAAAGACCCCCTTCGAAAGTGGTAATAAAATTCCTTCTTTCTCCTTCTATCTAAAGGGTCCCCAAGTGGCTTGCCTTCTCTTTCATCTCCGCTTTTCATTTTTAGTCTTTAGCTTAGTTTCTTTTATGTTCTTTCTTTATAGTTTAGCTAGCTTAGTTGTGGTATCTTACATGCATGCTAATGGTTAAAATTATCTAGAGTAAATCTCACACAACCAATGCTAGTTTAGGTCCGTGGAGTCATAAGATAGAATCTTTGCTTTTTCGTTATTCCTTTGTATGCAAGTTATCTCTTTTTCAAGTCTTTATCTTTCACAAGTGCATGCAAACATGGGTATCTTAATGGTTTAAATAATTGTTTTTCAATTCCACAAGTTATTTCAAGTTCTGCACGCTTTACATGCAATAATTTCACTACTTAAGAACTTAACTTTCAATTTCGGTTTTGAGCCCATTTGGCATTTTTGAGCAAGCATAACACACTCAATCATTTTAAAACATTTAGTCCATAGGTGTAATAACTCATTAGACTTGATAGGACACCTTTACCAACCATCTTTGCCATTTAAAACGGGATCAGAGGAAGCAACAGAAAGGTGATAGGTCGGGGACGGTCTCGTGGCGCTCAACGTCCTTTTCCGGGAGTACTCTTATCTTTGGGTTGACCTGTGGAGCTAGGGTAGGCATCGTTGCCATACTTCTTGAGCACCCAACAGTTACTTAGTAATAGGGGGAGAAAAGTATTGGGTTGACACTTAGGTAGGATTGAATCTCACTTAACAACTTTAATCAATCCCCAATCTACAACTTCGAGCAATCTACATTTACACTTGCAAGCACGTTTATCTCATATTTACGTTTCACATGCAAGTTATCTTTATGAGTTGTTGATTAGTTATCTGAGTGGTTATATCTATGATCTGAAACACTTTACATTTTCAAGCACCTTTCATTTGTATTGTGGTTCCTTTTTATTGTGGTGTGGTCCCTCAAGAAGTTGCGTATCCTCCTGGAGGCACTCTCTTGACTGGGTCTTGAGTGATTGTTTATGTGCCATTGAGAGCAGTCCAATAGAGACATTCTATTGTGAGCATGCCATAGTTGTTGTGTTGATGGTTGTATCACCTTGATTATCTTCATTTCCTGCACATGCAAGCAACTTGTTAGTATTTGTACATCTTGTATCTATTGTACCTAGTCTAGTTTATCCTTGTTGTAATCTTAGATATTCTTTATTAGCTTTGTATCTATCTTGTACTTAATCTTGTTGTAATATTTGTAATCTTGTATCTCTTGTAAACAAACTCCCTTTAATTTACTTGACCTCTTGCCCAATCTTAGGCACTAGTCTTAGTTGTCCTAGGAAAAGGTTTGATTGTACATGCTATTTGTTGCATCCTTCCTTGTGGCTTTACATCATAGGCTAGATTTTCCCCCAACCTTTCTAACTAATTAAAACCAACTCCTAGAACTTAAATGTTAATCTCATCTAGAAACTAGGGTCTACCCCCCTTTGGCTTCCCTAGGAGTAAGCCTAGACGGAAGAGGTTCAAGTCAAAGTGACAGCGTGGACTTTGAACCTAGGCATTGTGCCTCCATGGACACACTAAGTGAGCAGGACTTAGCTCACGTTTGCAAGTATGTATAAGGACGTCAACATCTTTGGCGCCATTGCCGTGGATAAGTCATTTATCCTTGGTCAAAACGACTTAACTTATTTTTTTTAAGAACTAAACAATAAAAAACTTTAGTCCGTAAAATTCTTTGAATTTGCATTGGTTGATTTCATGTTATTCCTTTCCAAGTGGCAACTCCATTGAACAAATCTGTCAGGTATATTAGTAGGAGCATTACACAAGGAGTGATTTATTCTTTTCCTGAACCCGAAAAGGCTTATAGGAGGAGGTTAAATCGCCTTGCCCCTAGGAGGCTACTTGAAAGTCTTGGAGAAGAAGCGCTCACTGATATCCAATTCTTGTTCCAAACTAATAATCAACAAACTGTTAATAATCCCACTAATACTCCTAACGCAACTATGAGTGTATTTTTGAGGCCTTTGAATTTTGCATCAATCCAAGGTGCCCCTCACCAAGTCCCTGAGAAGGCTATTGATAAGTTACCTACCTTTTAGGGAAACAATGCCATTAGTGCCAAGTCTCACATCTTGAATTTCCAGATGTGTGTTGAGAGATATTGTAGGGGTCATAACGAAGAAGATGTGAAAATGACCTTGTTTGTGTACACTGTATTCACTAGAAGGAGATGTTGCTGAGTGGTTTACTAATTTTGATTTAGCAAAGTTTAGCACCCTTGATTCAATATTGGATGAATTTAGGAAGAGATGGGGTGATCAAAAGGAACATAGATTTCGGTTGGCCGCCCTCACTTCTAGTCACAAGAAAGAAAATGAAATTGTGGAAGAATTCAACAGTAAGTTTAATAGTTTGGTGAAGAGTCTTCATGATGATATAAAATCCTCAGATGCTTCCGTCTTGATATATTATATGAAGGCCTTTGAGGGGGAAATGAGGTATGCCTTAAGGGATAAGGATCCTCAAACTTTAAAAGCAGCACAAGCCACATCTATAAAAATTGATAAAAATATGCAGGATGCTAGGAAGTCCAATATTCCTGGTTTTACTAGAGGAACTTCTTCCCGACCTAATGAAGAGAAGAAAAAGAGTGTGGAGAGTCAAGGATCTTCTAGTGATGGCATTAAGGAACTCACTCAATTGATTAAACAAATGGAAATTAATCATGCTAATCAATTGAAGGAGCATGCTAGTCAGATGAATGCCATGCAGAATAGGTTGATAGCCATGGAAAGGAGGCAAGCTAGTAGGCTCCAACATATGCCAAATGACAAATGGCCTAAGAAACCTCCTCCCCAAGATCAAAGTCCACCAAATCCATTTGAATCCACTAGCTGGGTTGACCACTAGGCTATTCATTATTGTAGACCTTGTGAGCAATTTCATGACAAATCAACTTGCCAAGTCTTCCTTCACCTTAGTAGTGAGATGGGACCTTATGGATCAGAAAATGAACAAATTAATATGTTTGGTCACAAGTATAATGTTGGCATGTATGATTGGATGGGTTTGGATGAACATAATGAGGGGGGTAAGTAACATGAATTGCATGAGTGATGTTGTGGTGGACAAGGCAACATAAAAGTTTGGTCCTAAGCCTACTCCACAACAAGTAGCTGAAATGGCTAAGTTTAGAGACATTACCTACCAAAGGAATGGAAATAAAAGTCAAGATAAAAACCAAGCAAACATTCCCAAGGTAGCTCCCACTCCCCCTAAGTCAAGTGTGTATGCAAGCTCAGAATTGAATATTGACGTAGGAGGATGGTTAAGTAATGCAAAGATGTTGGTGCCTGTGTTAGAAATAATGCAAATTCCTTCTCAGAGGGAGCAACTACTTAGAGCCATAGAAAATCCTTCTTAGAAAAGTGTTGACAGTCCACCAACAGGAACTTATTAGGATGCACCGGTTACTTTGCAAAATATCGATAGGGGAAATGAAAAGAATAGACCCTTTTCCTGTCCCTGCTCGTGAATGCTTTTATTCTTCATAATTGTATGCTTGATTCAGGGGCTACTTCAAATGTTATGACTAAGATAGTAATGGAATAATTAAACTTAAGGATATCTAGACCTTATCATAACATTTGTGCTATGGATAGCAGAACAATAGAGGTGCATGGTTTGATTAAGGGATTACAAGTACACTTGGCTGCATTCCCAAATATCATGATTGAGATGGACATTGTTGCGATTGATGTGCCAGATACTTGGGGTATGTTGCTAAATAGAAAGACAATTGCAGATTTAGGTGGCAATCTGCAAATGAATTTAACTTATGCCACCATTCCAACTCCAAGTGGTTCAATGTTTAGATTAAATAGAGAGTTGGAAAGAAAGTATCATGTGGAAGATCCTAGGAGAAAGGATAATGAGATTGTGTATCGAGAAGTAGAAATGGGATGTTATGAGATAGAGTCTACTCCTATGGAACTTAATAGAAGACTCCCAAGCATTTGTAATTTTTGGGATACCATGGATTCTTTTGATGGGCTTTTTCTTGAGGAGGATTTGGATGAAACAGATAATGGTTTGCCTCTTTTAGAATTAAAGTCAGAGTTGGATTTTTCATTTGAAAATATGTTATCAGCTCAACCTTCATCAAAGGAAACAGTTAGATGTCGGGATAAGTCAGATGGAATTCTTGGGCCACACACTCCTTATTTTTCAGAAATTGGAAATATCAAAGATAGAATATATGATGAAAATCTGATGGGAAGTGATAAGGATGACAAAGTTAGTATTTACTATTGATAAAGTGAAGTATGTCATCCCTAATAAAAGATATGCCAAGCCTTTTAAGGAAAAATTAAGTTCACAGACTTTGCACTTGACACCTATGGAAAACCATCGGAAATCTTTCAAGGAGGATTGTCCCAAGTGGCCTAAAGTTAGAAACTGGGATTCACATGGTAAAATCAGTAGTCAGCGTAAAGTGTATCAGTCTTCTAGCAACTCTTCTCAGCCGATGGGACGACATAAAGTCATACATGCTAGTGAGAGGACCCATCCTTGAAGAGTTTCTTCATATGGCAACTTGGTGTCCAAAGGGACACCCTTTGTAACATATCTCTAACCCTTCTCTTTGTATTTCAGTTTTGTATTATTTCAGTCATTATGTGATTATGTACTTAGATTTATTTTTGTATCATAGTTCATGTTGTACAATAGTTATTTCATTATGTAATTGTTGTTTATAGCATTTTATTTATTCATTTGATATATATGTATGCTTATCTTGGATATTGGTGAGCACCTTTTTGTAGATGCTGGATTCTCGTATGCTGTCCTTCCCAAGTGAAAAGATCGAACACATGTCCCCATGTGGAGTCAGATGTTGACCACCTATTCAACTAGGGGTCAACTCCATGTACCATGAAGATATGCATCATCAAATGCAAATAAGTCAGAGACTATTTGGTTCTATGGGACATTTTTTGCTCCAGCACACATTTTTGTAAATTGAATTTCCGCACCCCTGCGTGGGTTAATAATGTAATAGGTCTGCATGGATCGTAGTTAGGTTAGTTATCTTAGGATTTCTTCATTAGGAGAGTTCTTTTCACTAAGTGTTTTTTATCCTCAGGTTATTAATTTGGCCTAACCAACCTTATTAATTTCCCTTGAGTTTTTCACTCCCATTATTAATAAATCCTCCAAAGTGGTGAAGGGCGTTCTAATGAAGTCATCCTCTAGTAGTTAGTGTTTAGGAATGATGTAAATGACCATGTAAGACAACTCAAAAAGTTTCGCGGAATTCCGTCGAGTCTAGATAGGTTTTTTTTAATTAATTAAAATTTCCTAAGGTTGGAAATTTAATTAATTAATTAATTTTTGATAAATAATGTAAAAACTAGGTCCTTGGGCTTTTGATAGGGGTATTTGTGCTCAAAAGAAATGGAATGAGACCCCCTACACCCTTGGACCAATTTTCAGCTTAGTTGGACAAGTTTAGCTAGGTGATTGTCCACATAGGAGTCTTAGTCAGATAAAAGCAGTTTTAAATTGCTAACCCAAGACATGGGAAAAATGTCAATTTTGTAATTAATGAGCAAATGGAGTAAAGTAATGATGTGTAATGATGAGAGAGACACTCCCTAACCTACCCCACCCCTTTCCTAACCATTACACACCTCCTAACTCACTTTCTCATGTGGACCCTCACACCCTCCTTGAGATTTGTGCCCCCTTCATTGGGATTTAAGCCCCCCCTTCCATGTAAACTTTAGTAACTTGATCTAAATTAAGTGTGGGCCCCTCCCTCATGAGGTGCGCCCCTCCTAGACCTCCCACATCACCTTGATAGTGTGTCATACACACTCTTCCACACTCCTCCCACAACCCTCACGCTTTCCTTGAGAGTTGCGCCCCTTCTCTTGAAGAAAATGGAAACATCACGATATAAAGTGAAAACTCACTTTAAAGAAAGGTGTGGGCCTCTCTCTTGGCCAATACGCCCGTCCTATGCATCCACATCACCCTACACCTCATCCCCACTTGCCATTCTCACTCAACCCTAAAAGCCATGCACCCTCCTTCACTGGAGTTCCTCTTGGCTTGGATTTTTGACACTTGTCAAAGATCCAAGAGGGGTCTCTTTACCTTCTCTTGCTATAAATGAGACCTCTCCCTCATTCGTTATTCACCATTCTTTAGAGTATTGTTATGCTACCAATTTCTTACCATCTCCCTCTCTCTCTCATTATCATCTTGCTTTGGTTCACTTGTTCTTGAAGAGCTTGGAGCAACTTTGTTGCTACAACCTCTTCCCTTGGTAATAAAATAGGAGCTTTGGAGGAACACTGGAGTTCAAGACTTTGTATGGATTTTCCATGCTATTGTGAGGTGATGTTGTTTTTGTTTTGAATATTTATGTGGAATCTTGAATATTTGCTTGGTTAAATTTGGTTTACTTGGCTAAGTCTAGCAATAGTATTGTTGTTGGCTTATATGTTTTGCATGTGATTATGATATAAACTTTGTAGTGTTATTGATGCATGCTTTACATTATCTATTCTTTTTCTCACATCTTGTTCAAGATTTGCAGGTCATCTCAAGAGCATTGTTGGGATAGATTCGAGCAAGAATCTACCTTCATTGCTCACCTAAACTTCATGAGCTTTTCCCATTTACCTTTATGTTCTTATCATATTCAGATTTTGGTCGCTAACTCACTTAGATAGGTCATTTCAATAAATTTAATTGATGGTTTTTATATGTGGGAAATTTTTGTTACAAAACAAAACTTTTCTTAACTTTCTGTGAGTGTGTTGCAGCATTTTCAGCAAGCAATAGCTTGCTGATTTTTTCAGGTTCTCGCCAGGTCAACGGTGCATGCCACCCGTTTTCAGTCACAACACATCTCCAAACACCCTCTTCGAAAGTGGTAATAAAATTCCTTCTTTCTCCTTCTATCTAAAGCTTTGTAATCAAGCCCAAAGGAGGGTCCCCAAGTGGCTTGCCTTTTCTTTCATTTCCGCTTTTCATTTTCAGTCTTTATCTTAGTTTCTTCTCTGTTCTTTCTTTATAGTTTAGCTAGCTTAGTTTTGGTATCTTACATGCATGCCAATGTTTAAAATTATCTAGAGTAGATCTCACACAACCAATGCTAGTTTAGGCCCGTGGAGGCATAAGATAAAATCTTTACTTTTTCGTTATTCCTTTGCATGCAAGTTATCTCTTTTTCAAGTATTTATCTTTCACAAGTTCATGCAAACATGGGTATCTTAATGGTTTAAATAATCGTTTTTCAATTCCACAAGTTATTTCAAGTTCTTCACGCTCTATATGCAATAATTTCACTATTTAAAAACTTAACTTTCAATTTCGGTTTTGAGCCCATTTGGCATTTTTGAGCAAGCATAACGCACTCAAGCATTTTAAAACATTTATTCCATAGGTGCAATAACTCATTATACTTAATAGGACACCTTTACCAACGATCTTCGCCATTTAAAACGGGATCGGAGGAAGCAACATAAAGGTGATAGGCCGTGGACGGTCTCATGGCGCTCAACGTCCTTTTCTGGGAGTACTCTTATCTTTGGGCCTTCTTGTGGAGCTAGGGTAGTCCTTGTTGCCATATTTCTTGAGTACCCAACAATTACTTGGTAATAGGGGGAGGAAAGTATTGGGTTGACACTTAGTTAGGATTGAATCTCACTTAACAACTTTAATCAATCCTCAATCTATAACTTCGGGCAATCTACATTTACACTTGCAAGCACGTTTATCTCATATTTACATTTCACATGCATGTTATCTTTATTAGTTGTTGATTAGTTATCTAAGTGGTTATATCTATGATCTGGAACACTTTACATTTTCATGCACCTTTCATTTGTATTGTGGTTCCTTTTTTTGTGGTTTGATCCGTCAAGAAGTTGCGCATCCTCTTGAAGGCACTCTCTTGACTGGGTCTTGAGTGATTGTTTATGTGCCATTGAGAGCAGTCCAATAGAGACATTCTATTGTGAACATGCCAGGCTTGTTGTGTTGATGGTTGTATCACCTTGATTATTTTCATTTCCTACACATGCAAGCAACTTATTAGTATTTGTACATCTTGTATCTATTGTACCTAGTATAGTTTATCCTTGTTGTAATCTTGGATATTCTTTATTAGTTTTGTATCTATCTTGTACTTAATCTTGTTGTAATATTTGTAATCTTGTATCTCTTGTAATCAAACTCCCTTTAACTTACTTGACCCCTTGCCCATCTTAGGCACTAGTCTTAGTTGTCCTAGGAAAAGGTTTGACTGTACATGCTATTTGTTGCATCTTGCATTGCGGCTTTACATCATAGGCTAGATTTTCTCCCAACCTTTCTAACTAATTAAAACCAACTCCTAGAACTTAAATGTTAATCTCATCTAGAAACTAGGGTCTACCCCCCTTTGGCTTCCCTAGGATTAAGCCTAGACGGAAGAGGTTCAAGTCAAAGTGACAACGTGGACTTTGAACCTAGGCATTGTGCCTCCAAGGACACACTAAGTGAGCAGGACTTAGCTCACGTTTGCAAGTGTGTATAAAGACGACAACAAGGCCCAGAGGGTAAAAGTAACTAGCAAGAGTTAAAAGCCAAAATGAATCCTTTGAGATGCTTCGCCCAAGGTTTCCCGAGAAAGCAATAAAAAACTTCTCAGTAAGAAAAGGGGACCTATAAGATAAATCGAAACTCAAGGAACTAGTTGTGGATGGGAGGTCTTATCATGAGCCGACCTATTAGGTCCATGGGCATGTAGCGGTATGACACTACCATCTATCTGGTCACCTAGCTAGGGTAGTGGCTCTTGGTGGCATAGCCAAGAGGAAGGGGGTCTCATCACGAGGCAACCTTCTCATTTCCGTGAAATGCTTGTGGGTAACGTTGTCACCTCTGGTCACCACACCAAGACAGTGTCCCCCAACCTTTCCCTTGAAAATAAAATAAAAAAAGCAATAAGACTAAGAATAAAAGGCATTGAATGGGCTAGGAAACAAAGGCATCCATGATAAGGTACAACTCGCCCTCTATAGAGGCACCCATAGGCAAGACCTACATTTCCCTGTTATCACTGCACCCCCAAACATTTCCCTTATGCCACTTCGCACATGATTACATGACCTAGATTGGTTCACACTTGGGAAACACCCCAAACTTAAGGAGGATTAGCCCAATAAGACATCCTGAGACCTTCTCCAAACCTGACTTGTTAAACTGCATAACGTCTTTGAGCATTTGTCTGGGTAAAGGGGGGTTTGATGCACATGTTTGGGTAATTTGATTATTAGATATGATTGACATTGCTATGATCCCTGTGACTTATGAGCCTTTGGAGCGGGTACTTGTTGTTGCTGCAGGACTTTGCTCGGTGGACAGGTATATATGGGGGAATGATTAGGTCAGACCTCCATGGGGCTGAAAGCCCAACAGATGGATGCTGTGACCCCACCAGGGGGAAAGAGAAACCAAGGACTTGCACCAGGAAGAAAGAAGGACGTTGTACCAGGGACACTCCGACAGACCTATACCCAGGGGGTTGTGCCTTTCCACTTGGACGTTGACCCTTGAGGGCACATGACCACACCATGTTGACCTTGACGTCATCCAGAGCTAGGGTTTGCAGTTATGAGGGCAAGTGTCTGCTTATTGGCACTTGTGGCATAATCCAGGGCCTTTAGAGGCCAAACGTCTTGCTTCTGGAACCCAACGTTCCACCTTGAGGGCTCAACATCACCCTAGAAGGGCATGACGCCACCTCTAAAAGTGATTTTAGGGTTTAATTATTTGAATTTGTGTAAAAACTTGATTTTTGATATAATTTGGCCATGTCAGCCTTTTGATGACCTAAATTTAATTCAAGGTCATAATTATTGTATAAATAGAGATAAATTTATTTCATTTTTTCATCATCACTCATCACACAAGTGGTGAAGTCTGAAATTTGCGCCCTCTTTAGGGTTATTGGCTGAAATTTTAGGCGCACTTCTTGGAGGAGGCTATTTTTTGGCTATTTTCATGGTGGAGGATCTTCAACTAGGGTTTAAGTTTGATTATTCTTGGTGAAGTAAGTAGAAAATATGCATTTCTTTATTGTGAATGAATGCTTATGGTGAATTTACTTGTTTCATATCAAAGATTTTGAAATTGCTTGTCTTGAAACCCTAGGAGAAAGACATATGTTATTATCTTTTTCTCTATAATTTTCCACTTGTTTAAATCTCTAAAAGAGCACCGCTTCAAAGAAGTAGATACTAGAGCCTTACCACTGTAGCACTCTAGTAACCCTACTTCATTGCCTATTGCATATTTTATTTCAAATTGTCTAAGGAAAAAAGAAATCACCAGGGCCCAATTTTCATTACTTTCTAGCAATTATCTCTAGGGCTTGGATGTTTGAGGCCTTGGACTACCAACACCTCTCTCATCTTCTCCATCTCCTTTGACTAAGTATTATCATTGCTGTTTCCTCTAAGTGTTGCTGCTGCTATCATTGACTCCATTATCCTAGAAGACACTAGTCTACTCATTACAAGTGATTGATTGATCAAACTACTTTCAAACTATCTTCTTTGGAACATCCACTAACTCCTACTAACCTTAGATTAACCTAAATCACTAACCAACTTGCTGCTGTTGCAAAAGATTGCTACAACCATCTAACAACAACAAACTAACCTCAAAAGTGACATATATTGCTAGCTAAATATTGCTAAATCTGCTTGTGACTATTTAATATCAATTTGCCTAGTTAAAACTACTATTTTTGGTCTTTTCTCAAGCATTTTGGAGCATAATCATTGTGGCTGTTACAAATTTCTTATTGCTGTTGTAAAGTGTTATACTGCTGCAATTTTATATCAGCTAGTACATTTCTTAAGAGTTCATTGTTTTATGAAACACTAATATCATTTTGGTACTTAGAAAGTGCCCTTTTTCTATTTTTGTTGTCTTGTTCTGGGTAGGTACACTTTATTTATCTTTTGCTTCATCTTTATAAGACATCAAGAACCCTTGGATTTGAGTGACCTGTGAGAGCGGGGCGATTTTTTTATCATTTGGCCTTAGCCCTCTCAAACACTCAGGTCATTGGGGATGTCTCCCCTGGGGTACATTGATATACTCCTAAATAGAAAGGGGTTTCCTATTAAGGTGATAGTGATAGGTCACTCCCCGTTACGCCAATTTTGTATCTACTTGCCTTGGGCTTTGGGCAAGTACAAATTGTGCGATAACATTTTGGCGCCGTTGTCGGGGAATACTGAGTCAATATTCCTCAACGACACTTTTTTGTTAAGCCTTTCCCTCAAAGCCTTTAGCTTATGAAGCTTACCTGGCAACTCCACTAAGGGTGATTCCCTCTTTTCCATTTGATGATCCCTACAAGGATTATCTGGCGACTCCACTAATGATTAAGCTAAACATGGCTTCTCAATGGGACCCGGGAAATTTTAAACCCTTAGATATGAGTAAGATTCCGGGTTACCCTCGACAAATGCCCCCGAGGTATGAAAAATGGCTCCCTAGATTCACTAGTAGTGATGGGGTCAGAGTCGACGATCACATGGATAATTTTTGGGCTTTCTTTCAACTCCACCCTATCGGTAATGATGATGAGGATTTGTCAATGAAACTTTTCTCTGCCACTCTTCGTGGCAATGCTAGGAAACGATATGACGATCTCCCTAATGCTAGCATCACATCTATGGACCAGTTAGAAGAAACCTTTTTGAAGAAATGGGGTATTAAATTGGAAGATATCCACATGCTACTAAAAAGGCTCGAGTACATGAAACAAACTAAGAACGATACTGTCAAGGAATTCCATACTAGGTTTGAGAATTTGCTTTATCAGATTCCTAGAAGCCATCATCCTGGAGACAAGTACCTCGTTTACCTCTATACCAATGCACTCTTGGTGCATTTAGGGTTCCTCCTCAATGAAAAGGGGCCAAAAACAATCGATGATGTCTATCACATGGCCATACAAATCGAGGTGAATATCTTTTTGTTCAAGAGAAAACATATCTTTCCTCCAGAAACCAAAGTTGATGACCCCAAAGGTACCCCAGATACTCTTAGTCTGGAGAGATTAATTTCCCTTGAGATCTTTGAAAGAAGGGAACAAATCATCGACCAACATGAGGTTGAGGAGAGGGATCCTAATGAAGGTTTCCAATCCCATGAGGAAGAGCAAGAATTTACTCATGCTTCTACTGAGGATAATGAAGACCTGGTTGAAGAGCGAGACCCTAAGGATATTAAACATGATGGTGAAGATTTAATGTGTTCCTCCCTCTGATGAAGCCATCCAAGATCCTATTCCTTCTGCACAAAAAGAAGAGGATGAGGTTAGTCACTTTCCTTTTCAGGTTTTTGACGATACCTTATTCTATGATTCAGAAGGTGAAAAATAAAGGGAACCCTTGGACAAGCTAGATCCTCTATATTACGAAGTTGAAGATGTAGAGGCAAGTCATGAGGACGAGACAATGATGCCTGCTCTTCCATTTGATGAAGTTATCCAAATCCTCGAAGCTCTTGCACACGAAGAAGTAAGCACGGTAAGTTATTTCCCTTTCCAAGATTTTGATGATACTTTATTTTATGATTTGGAAAGTGAAGAAGTGTGAGAGGAGCCCTTGGATGTTTTAAGCCCTTCATGTTATGATAAAGGTAATGACTTTGTTGATAATATTGATGAGTTCATACATGTCAGGAAACGTAAATGGGAGTGATCGGGTATGATGGGGATCCCATTTATGCCATTGAGGGTCATTTCCAAATGTTGCCTTTACAACTATCATATGAGGTTACTGATAATTTTGACATTTGGCAACAAGGAGATGATGTAGTTGCAGATATTTTACAAGCACCCAAGGGTGACCTAGTTCTATGTTCTCCTGATAATTTTCGGTCATACCTTGAGGATTTTGATGAGTGTTCCTTTGAGCACTTAGATTCATTCTATGAAGAATATTATCAACCACCGTTGTGCTCAGGTCTTGATAGAGGTGAGGACATTGCTTGCCCAAAGCAAGGTACTTGTGACAAGGTTATCCAACCCCCTTTGATTACTTTACCTCGCTGTGTCACTAAGGGTGTAGTTGGGAAACATGTCCCTTGTCTTGAGTTTTCTCCAAGGCAAGGCCTTCTTTTAGAATTCAAGGGTAGGTTGAATACCTTAAGAAGAAGTTTATTATATCACTCTTTCAACTTTCCCTTAGAAATTTGCCAATCATTCTCTAGGTTCTTACTAGTCCTTTCCCAGACTTCACGATGTGATGACATCCAAGGTAGCCAACCTTCAGACTCTTTAAGTCAGTCTTCCGAGCCTTTGATTTTTCACAATCCCTTTCTGAGATAGATTGAGCACTTTCCTAGAAGTGTGACTTGGCATAATTTTGCCCCTCCCTCCTGCCTCCATGAGCTAGACTCTACGATTTTCGATGATGTAATACATGTTCTAACTCATGTTATTTTTGTGCTTGACTTGTCATTGTTTTGGTTTATGATGAAGCACAGAGACAAGTATTGTGAGATATTGCTAAGATGGTTTCACTGGTTATTTGACTACACCGAACATTCAACCAACAAGTGAGTAGAGGTAAGTTAGGCATTTGCATCCATTGTATATACCGTCTGCATATCATGCTAGTGTAGTGTAGATTCATTTGTATTCTTTCATTATGTATATATGCGTGCTAACTTCTATAATTTATTCCACTATATCATATATGAGTGAGGGGTGATATCACCACCCTGGTGATTATTGATACATTTGTTGAGATCTAGCAGATACAGGCCATACCAGAGATGCTGAAGTTCTCATGCGCTCTACGGTGAGCACATGTCCTTGAGTTGGAGCCAGATGTTATCCCCTATCCTAGGGATAACTAAGGAGATCATGTCTCGAGGCCCACAGGTCTTAGACATGGAGTGCCGAGAGCCAGATGACTTGAGCATGGCCTTGGAGGGCCCATCTTTTTTTCAGTGCATCCCACCTATCAGCAACAACAGTGTCCATCCCACCAGCTTGGTCCTGAAGTAGCGGTAAGGCTTGCTCCATGAGGTAATGAGTCTGGGTATCATGGTATGTGTCACTCCGATTTTTGAAGCACTTGAATATGTTGCACTGGATTCTCCTTCTTTTCATAATGTTTGCTTGAAAATTATGCTCTTTAACTTGTTCATACCTGGGAAGGTGACATAATGCTCTAGTAAGCTGATTCCCCTTTAGGATGAGTTGCCACTGGGTGGGTCTATGAAAGCTCATCGTCCATTTCCTCCATACTTACCACTTTCCATCACTATTCCTCTCATCTTCCCCAACCTTGGTTTGGGCATTGGGTTTGCCACGCTATGAAGTGTTGTACCTTTTCTTGTGCGAAGAAGGGGCTAAAGGCCCAGAGGGTAAAAGTAGCTGGCAAGAGTTAAAAGCCAAAATGAAAGCATAAGGGTTTTACCTTGCCTTTTTGTTTGGTTGCTAAGTAGAAGAGTGAAATGTCAAACCTGTAGAAAGCATACATCGAAACTTCCTTCATAGCTTGGACCAGATTTGCCATGGAATTCTCATCTGGTAGAAGAAAATCAAAGAAGCACCATGGTTCATCGGGGCTACTGCAAGCTTCTTCAATCCATAAGTCAATAGGGATAATGTACTCGTCATTCTTATTTCCAACATTGCACTACTTATCAGTGCTACTCATCGAGTTGTCAAGTAAATGAGGCTTGGATGGCATCTCCAACTGGAAACTGCATGAAAACTCCTGCTCTCCCTAGATGTATCTAAGCACATACCGACACATATGATGAGATAATAAATAAGAACTGAAGACAAAAGGAAACTCACACCTTATGGTTGATCGCTACGTCATGAAAGGATGACAACTCATGAAGTATGTCTGAAACTGAACATGCTGTGGTTTGCCTACCACTGTGACCCTCAAACTTTCGTTGTCAAATGGATCTTTATACACTTGAGAGGTATTGATTAAGGATATCCATGATTGAATAATTTCTGTTGAATATTGAATGTGGAAACTCCCGTTCTGTAGCTGTAAATACTAAAGATACATGTTTATGTAATATGGCCAAATTTGGTTGCTCATATGGCCAGAACTTTGCAATTTCACGCTCATCATTCGCTGTATCTAGATGGGATCATCGTCAAAATGATAGTAGCTTGCATCCCATTTGCATTTGTCGACTTGAAGAAATGCATGAATGCTTTTGGTCTCTGTGCGATCACGTTTCCCATTATGTGAAGAACTGTCCCCTTCCGAATCACTGCAGGATGTATCATGCGAATCAAATGATCGAAAAAGAATGTAAGCTACCAATTCTGTACTTTCATTTGGAGGTGGGAGGGTGGGTTTTTGAATATCACTGTTAGGATTACTTTCGTCATCCCTTTGATCTTCAACTGTATCTTGATTCTTGATGGAATGATGAGAAGATTCTTCTTCACACTTGCCTTGTCCATTTCTTCGAGGCTTTTCAAATAGGCCTCCCATAAACCACCGCTATTTTATGAATCCGAGCAATCATGTGATATCGGCTCATGGGAGGGGGAAGGAGGATGAACCTCATCTATACAAAACCTGTGATCTGTGTTGCTACTATTGATCTCAATATCTTCCATAGGAAGACCAAGACCATCCTCGGTAAGTCTATGTGCAGAGTATAACTCTTTTATTTCGTAGAAGGGGCAGCCAACCTGCTGAATCGTAATCCCAACTTGCACAAAATGCTTCCAAGAACTCTGTAAAAGACGGAAATATACCTTTGCTAAGGCTCTCATACCACATCTGTGCAGACCCTCTCAAATTTATTGTGAGAAATTTCATTATGAGATCCTCATGGAATAATTCATTTTTCTTACAGAATACAATAACGACATAGATGTATTTCACATTTGACTCCCCATATCCATAGAAAAAGGGAAGGTCCGAGTACCCTTCTATTTCAATTGTATGATCATGCGGAAAATTCTTCATACCTGAAAAGTCAACCGGAGCATAACATTCTGCTAACCTTGGAGGGAGCTTCTCCATTTTTATTAGTAGGAGCTAGAAGTAAAACTAAAATGAAAATCTGAGATGAAAAACATCTACGAGAATACCACAATGGAGTCGCCAATACATACCTTACTTCTTACCTTAAAAGGTTAGGTCTTGTGTTGTATATTTGTATCTGATGTGGTTCAGGTGGAGTCTCCAGGTGAGCTCCCTCAAGTTAGTGCAAAAAACAATAAACTCACCAAAATATAAAACACAAGTTCTTACCAGAGATTGGACAATGGAGTTGCCAAAGTTGGAAACTTTTAGTTGCAATGCACTTTCTTTTTATTTTTCTTTAGTGGAGTCGCCAGATGAGACCCTGAAATGTTAGCGAATAAAACTAGAATAATCTCATTATAGTACAAAACAATAAATTTTACCATATTTGTCGTTGAGGACCCTTGGTTTGAAAACCTTGTTCCCCGACAACGACGCCAAATTTTTTTATCGTCCAAACTAGCAGACCACCAAGGTTCGTAGTCTGCTATGGTAGCAACATAGGGGATAGGTGCCCAATGTTACCACAGCACCTATCCTTCCATGTTCGAGCCAAACTCCTATGCTAAGAGGCTCTGGGAGGCTTCCCGCAAACTATCACTTCACCACAAAGAATCTTAAGACTAGTGCCTAAACAGAGAACACTAGGTGAAGGTAGGAGTTAATTGTTTCAAAATACTTGCTGAACTAGTAAATAATGCAGAAAATTAAGTGAGAAATCAAGCTAACTTACCCCAATTCTTCAAAATAATAGCTAAGTAATGCACAATAGATAGGGGTGAATGTTATTACTACTTCCCGGATGATTTGTAATGTATGTACCTTGTAGGAAGTGGCTGGAAATAAGGTATTTCCTCACTGTCCTGTTATGTCAGACTTGCAAAACAGAATAAAACACAAAAAACCAGCAAGAAGATGGCCTTTTGAGGCCTCCCACAAGTGTAAAAATACAATAGATCAATAGATCTATGGGTATAGAGGATAGGGCAGCAAAGTATGAGTGAATACTATGCCCTAGAGCCTTTAGATCTGCAACAAAAGTAATTTTTAGCTGGTTGGAAATTACTTCTGCAGATTTAGGGTTTAAATCCCCCTAGGGTCAAAACCCAAAATTACTGTAGCAAATAAAATACTTAATGGGTTGTAGTTATTCTTCAATAATAAGCAAAAAATGAAGATAAAACTTGTAAATCAGATCTGGAATAAATGTAGAAGGGTTTAGGAAGTAGATACTTACAATATGCACCCTTTTTATTGCCAACAAGAGTGTAGATCTGAAGATTTTCTTGGTTGTAATAATGCAGATCTGCACACTATTTCTCAAGATAACCCTTGTAAAATATATTTAATGAATCATAAAACTCAAGGGTAAATACATCTTGGGGTAGGAAAAATTCCCAAGCAACAAAAAACCCAAGATCTACTAGCTTATAATATATGAAAGTGAAATGCTGAGTTAGGGTATGTTTTTTTTTGTGTTTTTATAATAAGAGATGATTTAAAATATTTTGAAAATAATGTTGATTTTGTAGCTTTGGGAGGTATTCCCACTAGATGCCATGGTGCCAGGCTTGTGGGAAATTTCGTTGGCACCAATTTAGCCTTTCGTTTCATCAAAATCGGCCTAGAAATGAGGTCGGGGCCTCATGGGCTTTGTGATGGGATTTGGGGGTTTGTGATGGGGCTTCACACCCACATGGGCCTGCATTTGAGATGACTTGTGAAAAGACTGCTTGACACACAACCCTTGGATTTGTATATACAAGAGATCAAGTCATTGTGACATAACATAAGTGGAGACATGGAGGGATAGAGGTCTGAAATTTTCTGCGGTCTTAGGAGACATATACCAACGATGGAGAGAGGCTGCTAGGCCTCATTTCTGTGGTGATTTTCTCTTGTTATTGAGCAGGTACCCCTATTGGAGGAAGCAGAGTAGGCCACTGGCCTATTTCAGTCCTAGAAGAGGAGGCTGAGTAGGCTAGAGAGGAGGTTGAACCCTAGAGGAGGGCTGATTGTCCAAGACAAGATGGCGACAGGCTTGAGGAGCAAGCCTAGTCACAGCCGCATGGGTTAATGAGGCAGCCGCAACAAGAGAATAAGGACAACAACTGAGAAGTGTGCCCGGATTGTTGGAGAAAGTGAGGTCGCAGACCTTAGACAAATTCTGTGGCAGCCACAAGTGCCCAACAACAAGGAATGAACCTTGGAGAGCTAGACAAAACTGATAAGAGGGCTGGTGCATACCTGTAGCAGCAGGTTGAGAGGCTAGAACAATGCCCTTGAGGGCTGGATAGGTGGTCAACATTAAGGGTAACTTAGCACAAAAATCTCCAAGCTGTTGACAAGTGTCCATACAACAATATAAAAAAAAAGACAACAGGTCTAAGGAATAGACCTTGGACAACAGTGTGTAAGTGTTTTAACATATTTTTTTTGTAAAGGAATTGGGCCATTGTCTCGGACTCTCGGTACAGTAGCCCATTGACTCTTGGCATAAGAATCTTGATTAAACACTTAATTTAAAGTCTACGTTCAGCTGTGTTAAAGTTAGGCATCTTAGTGTGTTTATGCTTACAGTTTGAATTGAGTAAATTCTGCATAACCGTGGAAGTATTAGACCAGATCTAAGATGTAGTAAAAACTAACAAATAAATGGTTGAAGAAATTGAGAGATTTTTACCTTTACCTTTTTACCTTAAGTTGTTTCTTTGTTTGAACAATTGTGACCCTGCGAGTTTAAAATTGACCCGGATGGATTTCTAGACGATTGGGTTTGGAGTCGAAGGACTATTGCCCCCAATGCTAGAAATTCTGAATAAAGATGGATTCCTCCTTGGATTTGCTAGGAGAGCTCCTTGATGGATGGTCTTCAAGACAACCAATCAACTAGGGTCAAAGTGATAATAGACCACTTGGTTGAAGCTACTTCCAAAGAAGTTGGTCCAACAACTTGGGTGTGTGACACTAAGAGCCCACAAAGAAAGAAAGAGACAAGATTTCTATTTCCTTTCTTCCACGTGACTATGTAGCCCTTCAATGGATCGATTGGTCACCTTTTGCAATTCTTCTAAGGAACCCCTGTCAAAGCACAATTAAAATATTCCGTAGCCAAGAAAAACAAGCATTACAATAGACAATCCATAGTGACAAAAGAGAATTGAGTTCCAAAATATGACATTATGATCTCACAAAGTTTCAACAACAACAAATGAGAGGAGGGGCTAGCCTTATATAGTTTGTATTGTAACGGCTAATTTCTACCTCCCTCATAAAATAAAATTTTTCTTGGTTTGCTCATCCACAATTGGTTGGAGGCTAAATCCATGAACAATATTTTTAATTACATAGCTCCATGATAAAAAATTAGATAAAATCCAATTTGGAATAATTGACCATTAACAATGTCCACATGAGAGGTGTGCTCCACCAAGAGAAGAAGTCGTATGGCCTTGAAGAGAGCTCAATTTGGTGGAGGAGATAAGTTTAGGGACATTTTTCCCTTGAAGAATGAGCATAACAACTATAATTTGTCCACATTGACCTTTCTTTGCTCCAACGGCTAGTTTGACTATTCAAATCCATAAACGAGGAGTTACGATTTGTCCCAAAGGGGACGATTTGGTCATTTAGTGGTTAAATAAATCATTTTTCTTGTAAAGAGAGCATCTTTGAGTTGTGAAAATTTCTCCAACGACTAGTAGACCAAAACGTTCCTCTTCCTTGACCATTTGACTTGGGAAAAGTGCCCAACAATTTTCTTAGAAGGATGAGACGATTTTTCTTTGGAATGCAATATCTCCCTTAATGTTTCATCAATCCAAAATGTGCAATATGGGTTTTGCTTGTAAAATTTTTCTGATCATTTTGAGTCCATGTTGTCTTTTTGCCTTCGAGGACCACTGCCTTGGGCTTTGTGAACTACCTCAAAAGACGTGCAATGATGATAACTTTGTGAGACTGCCATGTTGAGAACAAAAATGATAAATGCACCATGGCCAAGGGATGCCTACAAATTCAATAGAAAATAACCATGTGGGAAGACATAGGTGTGCATGACATGGACCGGACTAGGCTCTACAAACTGCAATCACCCCTAGATAAGACCTATGGCTCCACACAACCATGTGTCCCATTAGATCCATGCCAAGGCCTCCAATCCTATCCAGGATGAGAGACATTGAGATAGGGACCAAGGGAACTGATCATGGTCTGACCAAGTCTGGGAGTCCATTACAAATTCATCCACCATGGTTTACATGGATTTTGACTTGTATCTTTGGGCTTACAATGGTGTAGCCAAGTGAAAATATAGGGTACCTCTTGGAAATATAACATGTCCAACAAGTCCTCAAAAAGATGATCAAAAGCCCATCGACATCACAAGGGTTGAGTGCCATGTCATCTTCTTCAAGTGCAAAGTCACTTAAGTGACCTCCACATTATCCAAGTGGCTCAAATAAAACTCCATGGCTCTCATAAAGTGCCCCAAGTGAGGTTGCCCCCCCTTTAGTGAGCTAAATGCTTTATAAAGGTGCCAAAGGAGGGGACGTTCTAGCATTTGACACAGGGCAAGTGTAGAGGGTGTCTGCGTGGATGTAAATAGTCTGTCCGTGCCTCAAAGGTGACCAATGCCTCAAAATCCATTAGACTGCCTCGAGAAATGTGAAACTGGATAATCACGTGCAAAACAATCTCGAAGGGCCCATGACTAAAGTGTGGTACATACATAAGGAAGAGAGGGTTCATGTGGGGTAAAATAAGATGTGCTAAACCATGGGTGTGACAACCCTTACATAGTGTAATCATATTTTACATAGCAAAGAATAAATGAATAGTTAGGGCCTCGTAAATCATGTATCCTAGTAGTCCACCTCAGAATGCCCGCATACCTACCCAAGACATAAATGCTCGACTTAGAGGGAGTGCCACCTCCAAGGGATAGTCGGTCGGACCAATAAAACCAAGCACCCTGAGAAGGACATGCCATGACCGTCCACCTGAGAGGATTTGGGCAATCTCTAACCAACACTTGTACCTCAAGTCATCCCATCCCAGTCACATACAAAGAAATCATCACACTTTGGTCTCACAGAGCGGTCACATCTCGTGAAAAAAATGCAGGGTACAGTGCAAAGAATCTGGGGTGTAACATGGTTTACAGCAGTTTGCTAAATAATCTACTCATAAGATACTCTGTTTATCACTGACATTTCTAAACACCTGATCTGAATGGCACTGTATGATGCTCCAGAATATAAATTATTCATCACAATGTATAAAGGATTGATATGGTAAACATTTGACCTGATTATAACTGCTCTAAATCTCACAAGAACTGCACATAAACCTGTTACATCTCATGTAAATGATTATTCTGGAATTTGATTGGTCAATTTGAATCTTGCATTGACAGCACTTTGTTGGAGCATTTTTTTTGTTTGGAATAAATCTAGATGCTACAACAAATCTCTAGGATGGTGTGGTAATTTGATTTTGCATTTGATCACTATGAATTAAATGATCCTAGATTTAATATCCAAGTTTGTCACAATCATTTGATATCTTACTCCCCAAACTTTTGATTCCATCATGGTTTCTATTCATGAATGGTTGATACATCATTGGGGAAAATAAGCAAAATCAGTCTCACTAACCCAAAGAAGTTTCTGGCACTTCACACACAAGCATATGTTTAATTCGCAATTTTCTTGGAGCTTATATAAAGATAAAGTAAACCAACAGATATCTTGCACATTTTGTCCTTCTCTTCACATTAAAAACAAGCTGATTATTGGTTACTTGAAGTATAGTCAATCCAAGGTAATTGAGCTCCCTTTCCTACACGAACTAGCTTGAATTGACCGATAGGGATTCCCCCCTAGGCTAGGGTAGCTTAGTTTTGTCTTAGTCTGAAGTGTGAGGCAAGGCTACCGAGGTGACAGTAGGTAGCTTGCCTGTAGTGCCTCTAGGCTCTCCCATTTAGGTTAGGGCTTTTTCTCCTAGGTGAGAGTTTGAGTGATAACAAACATCATAGAGGTTGATATCCCATTTCATAGCTGGGCTATAGTTTCAATGATGAAATTTTGCATTTATGAGGATTATTACCTCTAGAGGAGCAGTGACCTTCATTTAACTGTAGTGATTTGTTTGTCTCTGAACTTTCTAGCTATGTTACCAGAAGTGAGAAAACGGAAAGGAAATATGAAACGACAATGAAGTGAGAAACATGGGACAGACGATTTTGAACTTTCTGCAATAAGAAATGCTCGCTCCTGCACTATGCATATTATACACAAGTGATAAAATAGTTAATCCTACCTGATTCAAGACTTGAAATAATTCACTATGTAATGTTTCAATGTTATGAATCTAATTACATTCACATTATAAGGCTCAGGTCCCATTTTTTTTGCCTTTTCTTTTTAAATTTTATGTCTATCTTTTTCAAATGCCTCCATGGGCAGGGCAATGCCCAAGAAACAATGTTTCTGTATTGTTTCCGATTCTTGGAGAAACAGTACCCTGCCATATCGTTTCTGGGAATAAGGCTTTCGAGGGTGAAGAAGAGGGAATTTGTTGTTTGAGGGACAACACAACACATTTGGAGGATGGCCTACATTCTACCACAATATTGACTTTTATGAAAAGTGGGCATGTAGCTAATGGAAAATTGGTAGCTAAATGCATATTTTATTCATTTCTCACTATGATCAATTAGGCATCTGCCCATGATCTATTACATTCATTACGTAGGCTTGCTAGATTAAGGCCAGTGGGAAAGTCTTGCTATGTTAAGGGAGGAGCTATGCTGTTTGCACAAACCCTATTCTTAATTCTTGTGGATGTAGGGGTTTGGAGGCACCAAGAATAGTCATCATGTGCCTGTGGCTATATGATGGGGCTGGAGTGATATGGCACTGACCTTTAGAGGAGGGTCTTCATTCGTTGGTTTGCACTGACCATATAGCTTTCTGTCATGGTGTGGCTTTGCCCACTGTGCAGACAATGCATGATTTGATAATACACAGCCCTAGTTGATTGACTAGTTCTGCATTGATACTAGTGGCTAAAACTATTGGTTTTTTCTTTTGTGCATCTGTTTCAGGTGTGAAAGGCCGGTTCACTAACAATTCCATTCTGTCAGTAGCCTCTAGTATTAGTAAATTGTTTGTAAGGTTTGAACTCTTGCCAATCTTGTATATAGTGAGCCGAAAATGTTTCAACTCTGGTGCCAAGATAGGAAGTCTGGCATCTAAATCTTCTGCGCTTGTTGATTTCTGGTAAAGCATATCATCCTTGGAGAGATTTTTAAGAGTTATGGCTGTCGAGACCGTAGTCTTGACCCTGAACAATTATGGTCATAGGAGTTGCCCCTTGGGATAAAAGATGTGAAAATTTCTTCTGCTGTCTATATTCCAGATCATTTAATTTTGGAAAATTAGTAAAATACACGAGTATAATCTCAAGTCAGTTGTTATGAATACTTTATATTTGGGTCCAACCTTAAATTCATTTCTCATGGAAATTATTGTCTGAATCTCCTCTCTTATGGATTTCTCATCACTGGATGTTGAATAGGACCAGTGTCGTTACTGTAAAATATCAGTGTTCTGATGGAATGTTCTTGGCAGGTTGTTATTTTACTGCTTACAGAAATTACTCCAAAAAGCATAGCTGTCCATAATGCAACGGAAGTGGCACGCTTTGTGGTAAGACTTGATTTTCTTTGAAAATATTAATATTATGGAAAAGAGTAGGGATAACAGGTAATCTTTTCATGATCTTGCGATAAGATCATTTGGTGTATGCTTTCTAATACTAATATGTTTCTTGGTTGTTGGAGTTAATAGCAATGCATTGAGTGTGTGTTGCTTAAGTTAGCTTCATCCTTTGTCTTTGAAAGACTGATTTTTTGATAGCTGTCACAATGGAATTTTCGTTCACAATTTGCTGCAGGTAAGACCAGTAGCTTGGCTGTCCGTGGTACTGTATCCAGTTGGTAGAATTGTGACTGCTTTGTCCATGGGCATGCTGAAGATCCTGGGACTGAAGAGTAGAAGGTGCTGATTACTTTATGCCTGGTTCTGTTTATTTCCTCCAAATCTTTCTGTTTTCTGATTCTCTATGAATCTTTAATCGTTTTCTACATAATATTACCTCTAGTGACAGATGATTTACTGGAGGAAGTTTTTCTTGTGATTGTAAATTTTTCTATGTGATCATGAGAAAGGTCAAATCAATTTCTTTATTCTGTAATGCAGCAATTAGGTCACTTATTTGCATTTCCTTTGGTGAGCCTTAAAACATGGACAATGGATTTTTATATATCATCACAAATATTTTTCCACTGACTATTGTATTACTTTTTACTTTCCCCATGGGATTTCTGTCCTTATTTGATTCATCCCAGATACAGTTACTGGTTGGATACTCCTCAAATATACATATCCTAACCATATCTCGAGAAGACATATATATTGCAGATTTTTCCACTAGTGAAAATCCTCCCCAATTTCATATCCAACTCTGCTAGCAACTGCTCTACCCTTAAACTATAAGCTTACTAAAAGACTAACCTAGCCAGGGTATAAGTGGTGTGTCAGGCACTTGAAAATCAAATGAACAAACCAAGATGAGAAGAAAGGGAAACCAATGAATATGTTAATTTTCTTGCAAGGTTTAATGATTAGCGATCTCTCCTGCACAGAAGAAAGAATCTGGAAAACAGTACAATATTAAAAACCATTGAAGTGGCCATGTTTGATATTGTTGATTTGATCTTCATACTTATATTTTGCTATCTGTTATGCTTCTTCACAGCGAACCCTTGGTTACTGAAGAGGAGCTGAAGTTGATGTTGAGAGGTGCAGAGCTGAGTGGGGCAATTGAAGAGGAAGAGCAGGTACATAATTTGGCATACTCTCTTTGATAAGGAAAGGAAAGGATATAGCAAATTTTTTTGTCACCTATTTTTTTAGTTGCAGCCAGACATAGTTGTCTCATCACTGGGACTGATTGTTGATTTCTTTTCATGAGTTCTTTTTGTTATATGTTGCCCATATAAGTGGGTGAGGAACATTAGACTATATTTCTCAAATTTTGCCTTCAAATTTTACATTTTAAACTGTGTATAATAACTTCCCTAGAATGCTGTTTAGCTGATTATGAATGTATGCATTCTTTTAGCCTTATCCTTTTGAATGTGCATAATAGACCTCACCAGGCATAATGATTTTTTTCCTAAATTGTCATACAAATGCCAGAAATTTATCCCAAGGGGTTAGCTCAACCGGTTTTCGCCAATATTGCTGGGCATTTGGTTAGTTCTGTGCTGCCAAGTGCTCTGTTCAAATCCCCCTAGGTGAGGATTACTATTCTACACCGACAGGTTTACTAGGGGTGCCATCCACGAATGTGGGAAGCATTCCCTGGATTTCCCTGTGAGATTTTTCATGGAAAAAAATATAAATGCCATAAATTTGAAGTCTGTAGACTCTTCATACATATCGAATACTACTGGAATTTGCAGTTCTATAATAGCTGATCAGGCAATTGCAATGCTTTTTAGAAAGACACTTTCGTGTGCATCCAATTTTAGTTAAATCTATTACTAATCAACTTGTGTCGTTAGTCCAAACCGGACTTTGTGGATGCTGTTTTTTCGTCAATCAATATATATATATATGTGTGTGTGTGTGTGTGTGTTTGAAGATAACAGTTAATTTTGTATTAGATAAAAGACTGTTGCGTCTTGCTATTTCAACATTAGTGACGTCATGTAATTTTAACTCGTCTTGGATATGTGGTTTGAGACCACCTATGTAAGCTTGGAGTAATTGATTATCAGATAGTCCGAATACTCTGGTGGCCAAGGATTCCCATTGATGT
>ML777556.1:218336-233606 GCA_009831015.1 Picea engelmannii | reverse complement strand
CCCTAGGAGTAAGCCTAGAAGGAAGAAGTTCCCGTCAAGGTGACAGTGTGGGCAGGAACTTAGACATTGTGTCTCCGAGGGCACACTAAGTGAGCAGGACTTAGCTCACGTTTGCAAGTGTGCATAAGGACGACAACACAACCTTCAGAGATTCCAACTCCTCATCCATTGTCACTGGAATAGGCTCATAGGACTTCCTGGATGTAAGGTCTTCTTCAAACTTTACATACTTGCTCACTAGTACCTTTTTCTGCTTTAGAATATAGATTTTGTAGGCCTTTGAAGTCTCATTGTAACCTACAAATAAACCCTTTCTACTGGAGGGCTCCAACTTGATCCGCCTCTCTACGGCTACATGGATACAAATTTGACAACCAAAGATGCGGAAATGACTCACCTTTGGCTTCACACTAGTCAACGCTTCCTCTAGTGTCTTTTCCTCCAAGATCTTTTGAGGACATCGATACTGGATGTAGACCACTATGTTGTATGCTTCTGCCCAAAGAAACATTGGCAAGTCTCAGTCATGAATCATGGCCTTAGTAGCCCTGACGATGGATTGATTTTTCCGCTCTGGAACCCCATTCTGTTGTAGGTTGTATGGAACAATCAAATCCCTCTTGACACCTGCGTCTTTGCAGAAACCCTTGAAGTCCTTGGATGTATACTTACAGTCTTACCCCCATTGTTTGATCAGTGCCATGTTCACTAGCTTTGCATCTGCAATCTTTTCCCCAACTATTGCAAGTTGATCACGAATCTGTGTGACCTTCATAAGGTAGCTGGTAATTGAATTTGATTTGGTCATCTCAATGGATCTGAGTTTGTTTCGCAATATCATCTTTTTGTTTATGTTCTCACTCTGGTAGAGGCCAACTAGAGCATCAAACATCTCTTTTGCAATTTTCCTCTCGGATACATGAGGGATAAAATGATGCTTTATGGCGTCCATGATCATCTGCTTGGCCTTCACTTCCTTCTTCTTGTGAGTTGCCAATTGTTGTGGATCTGTAGGCGAAGGCACAACATCCTTGACAATATCCTAGAGATCATTCTCTTCTAATAAGAGAGTAACCCTAACTTCCCATGATAAGAAATTTGAGGCACTATGTAGTCTATCCCTGAATTTGAGGCTAGCTGAGGCCATCTCTGAGATCTAATGCCCAAACTCCTAGATCTGAAAATTAGTCCCTTTAAAAAAATATTGAAACCCTCTAACTGCTGGTCCTTCTTTCCGACAGTTGATTTACTACTGTAAACCCTTGAGAATCTCAATTAGAGAAGCTGCTTTGAAACCATGCAAATTTTTCAAGCCTAAGTGACTGCAATCCCAATGTTCTCTCATTAAATAACTCAAAACAAAATTTGTTTAACAACAGAAAATTAAATTTCCGAACGCTGCATCAATCACACAATAGTTGAAAGATGAACAACGGAAGAAATAAAATACATACATAGGGATTTCTCCTTCTAATCAACTTTTCATTCCTTTGATCAAAGCTTACAAGGTGACCTCTGCAGGCTGCTTGAATCATCAGATGTATGGTCAATAAAATCACCTCAAACAGCAGCGTATGGCCTGTGTAAAAGAGGATATAGCTATCAGTATGGCCTGCTTTGTTTCTGCCTTTCCTGGACAGAAAAACCACTCTTTATCTCCTCTGAACATTAAAGTACACTCCAACAATTCACAGAAGGCTGTGTAGGGCCAAATCTAAAGGTGTACAACCAGATCTGAAAGTGTATGACATGTGCATAAAGAAAAGATGGCTAGAATAGTGGTATGGCTTGTATGGTATGTTGGTATCTTGCTGGTCTTTTTAGTAATCTGCTCTTCTTCTCCTTGAATGCACTCTACTCTCTTCCAGCTCTCTTTCTCTCTCCTCATATGAGATCGACCTCTCCTATCTTGTCCTCTTTATGCTTTTAGAGAAATAACTAATCTCCTTAATCCTAGCTATCATCTGTCTCAATCTTGAGATGTATGGCTAAGATTAAATTGTAATCTAAGTCACTAATGTTCTAGAACTTCTAGAACATTTCATTTAGATCCCGAAGACTAATCACCTTCAAAACATTAGACTTTCACTTTATTTTTTTTTAATTTTTCAAGTGAAATTACAAGATGGAATTAGTGAACGCCTTTACAAGGTGGTTACCAAAGAAATGTCTTGAATCACTTTCTACACATTCACACTGAAACTTGTGCAAGAAGTTCCTGCTGGAGCTATATTTTTCTACACTACCTTGGTTGTAGTTGAACTCTAGTTTTTGTTCTCACCCCTTGCAGTGACACCCAGAGGTTACCGTGGATTACTCCCTAGGGGTCCATTAGTCTAGGCTGTAAAGTACATTTGCAGACATGGTCTTGGGGTGAACATTGCCATTCCTGGATTTGCTTGTATAGTCACTGATTCTCCTCTCTTGCAACCTATCTTACTTCCACTTGTTTTTGTACCTATCGTTAGCTCTATTTGATATATAAGGTATCTTTTTCTTTTTTGTTCTCTTTGAGATGCCCAGCTTTATAGATGCAAGAGCCTCCATCTTCTCTCTTTCATCCTCTAGCCACACCCACATCCTAGACCAATAAACACCTAGCGGATCACTTGCTTTTTTACGAGGCTCCTGACTAGGGGCATTGAGCGGTAGATGGATAGAGATGACCACAGATCAATGAGGACCTTGGGCATTATTTCTACTTCCATGAGACCCCAGTGGCATCACCAGGCTAGACCTCATATTAGTAGATAGACTAGTAGCAAGATGATATCTTCTATACCACAGTGACAGGTTATCCCTTCCAGGCAACAACACAACACTTAGTCTAGCTCCTCTTTTGGTTCTTCTTTCGGACAGACATCTATTTTGAGTTTTCTCCATTTAACCTCCGATGTTAGGAGAGATGGTTCCAGTGGACCAGGGTAGGCTTGTACCATTGGCATCATAGACTCTAGATCCACTCATCTTGTACATATCTCTCTTGGATCGTCTCTCCATTTTTGGAGTTTGCTTTCTAGGATATAGGTTAGATTCCTATTTTACTTTTTTCATCTTGCTTTTATATATGAGCCACTATAGCGAACCCGCTTTGTATAGACATTATTGTACCTAAAGCTTTAGATTTATTTTCTTAGGGACTACCCCCCTTGGCTTCACTAGTAGTTGGCCTAGACGGAGGAGTTGAGGATCAGGTGACAACACCTTGACTCGAGACTTGCCCCCAAGGACACACCCAGTGGATTGAAGATTTTTTCCATGTTACTCGAGGTGTGTATAAGGCGACAACAAGTGTTAAAGCTTGTTAATAATAGTTAAAGAGCAAGATCTTGTTGTAGAAAACATGTAAATTATTTGATATATGAAATGATTTATATTAGCTCAGAAGTTGCAATATTCAGTACTCACAAGTAGGACCACATTTCATTGCGATTGAAGGTATTGCTGCCATAATTGCTGGCTTATGTGTTCATGTCACATGGAGTATTTTTTTTCTTTTCCAAATGAGATTGGTCATTTTGATTTAAAAGGTGCACTTTCTTAATCAATGCAGAGGACTTTCAGAACTCAAATTCAATTTAGTGCAGAGGACTTTGTCCCAGTCACTGGAAAAAATGTCTTCTAAATGTATGTTATATATGTACCTAGTTGTTGAAAGGCACTCTGTATGTCCCTAGTTGCTGAAAACTTAAAAGGCATTTTAGGTGATAGTGTCTGTTTCCTACAAGTCAAATTGTCTATAATAAAAGTGAGACTGTTTGTCTCGTTCCATCATTGTCAGAGCTTTTGCATGCCTTACCCAGGTCTTTGTTTCTTGTTTCAAGACTTGATGGCCGGTTTTAACATTGTTAACGTCAGTTCTTATTTTTGGTGTTTCTCTTTCCAAAACATTACTGAAATTCTCATCTTTTTGTATTCTAGTTCTGAGGCTTTGAAATATTCCCCGTCATTTTATGGTTCTGGTAATTTTAAGTAAATAAAAGGCTTCAAGTGAGGATATAATTTACTGAACAGTGAAACAACTGTAAAAAATAAAGTAAATGGAACTGGAAAGGATGAGATGGTCATGAGAGATCAAAGTGATCTTTTGGTCTTTGTTGTTGTGAGTCATCTTTTTAAAACCCTTCTCAAAACAGACAATTTACACTTACACTCAATTCTTGTATAAGAAGGCTGTGATCATTTAGTCTTTGAATTTTTTTCTTGAGCATTAGAAACATTTATAAATGGATTTCAATGTCATGAGGTCCGTAGAAGTCATTTGCCAAGGACAGCTCTGGTTGATTTTGTGCAGATTTAAAGGCTACACTGACGATGTGATGCTCTTTGTACAGGATATGATTGAAAATGTCTTAGAAATCAAGGATACATATGTAAGAGAGGTAATGACTCCTTTGGTAGATGTAGTTGCCATTGATGCTGGAGCCTCTCTGATGGATTTTCGCAACCTTTGGGTGACCCACCAATATTCCAGGTACTGGTTTGTCCTTGACATTTAGGATTGTGATCTATTCCTTTTTCAAGTACTGCCAATAGTTTTTGCTATCATAAACATAAATTTACAATCAAGGATAGTGTCCAATCTTATTTTCTAGGGTTCCTGTTTTTGAACGGCGTGTTGATAACATTGTTGGGATAGCATACGCAATGGACATGCTGGATTATGTTGAACAGGTCAGTAGTAGTATCTATTGCCCATTAACTTTGGGTCTTATTGGCAGGTAATAACAACTTTTCTGGAGGCAGATTCAGTTTTAGCTTGCATATAATGTTTATGGATTGGGTTTGATAGCTTGCTATTTTGTTTCAATTTGTAGAGAGCCCTTTGATTTTTTAGGAATTTGATCTTTAATGCCAAATGATGTTTACTTTGTGAAGTTTGAACTTGCCTGCTATATGCAGAAGACAGGTCTGCATATGAGCTAACAAATGGATTTTCCTGTTGTGTGTAGGCAGAGATGTTGGAAAGGCTAACTGTTGGCCGCATTGCACACAAAGTTTATTTTGTACCGGGTACCTGACCTAGGTTATGCATTGCATAATTGTTTTTATTATTTCCTGTTGCACCTGAGGGTATAGAAATAAGGAAGAAATCCTTTAGATTCTACTTTCTATCTTTAACTTAGTTTCATGATTAACGCAAAATATATTAACATATTGCCGTCTAATAGTTTGCTATTAACTTTGTTATGCATATTACTTTGATGTCTTGAATGCATTTGCCCAATGGTTGTTTGTATGGTGCCTTGCAAGACTACAGATTTTTGATTTTGACATTAATGATCATACATGTGTTCTTTTTTAGATTCAATGTCTGTTTGGAATTTGCTGAGGGAGTTCCGAATAAGGAAGGTTCACATGGCAGTTGTTCTCAATGAATATGGTGGAACAATAGGAGTAAGTTGTTTTTAGTTCATTTGTGTTCTTCCTAAACAGTTGCTAGGATATTTGTTTGAATCTTTCCTGTGCAATCTAGTCAGTCTAATAATAGGTACTGAAAGACTCAGCTGCTAAAACACATATTATTCCATAGCATAAGAGAGATCTTGCTGCAGTTGCTCAAGAAAACATTTTGTTTACTGTTTGAGCAGGGAGTTATAACCAACTCCCTTTTTTTAACAGTTGCTGCAGCTTGGATAAATGTCTATGGAGATTCTCAAATTATAATGTTATTAATATTTCTTGAGTTGTGAAGGAATGCCTCACTATTGAGTTTGAGCCCTATTAGTTGACTTTTTTTCAATTAGTGCTAGCCCATTTTCATTAATGAATGATACTTGGGATGGGGATTTTTTTGTCAAGATTAATAAATGATATGCCACTTTGCCATTTTCAGACGGGGTAAAGTTTTGCTTCTTTTCTGTCTCATGACATACAAGCAACTACCCCGCTCAACTTGGTCAAAACTATTTGTTCACCCTTTCTATCAATATATTTTCTAAGTTTGGAGTGTGCAGATGCCTTCCTTAGATCCTATTGTTATGTTTGGAGCACTTTTGTCTGATGTATTGTTACTCTACATTCTTATGTGTAGGCTTTAGATGTTTTTCTTTTCGTAAGTAAAGCAGAATATTTATTTATTTATTTTTCCCAAAGAAACCTCATGGGTAATGGAGGGCAGCTCAACTGATAGACGCACCCCGAGGGAGTTGACTGGATTTGAACCTGTGACCTATGGCCTCCCCGTTGGCAACATGCCTTTGGCAGGTGGTTCAACTGATTGTGGCTAAATAAAGAAAAATAAAGAAAAATATTTATATTATCAATACATTAGGGTTACATTGATTGAGCAAGATCCACTCAGCAATAGCATGATCAGACCTTGCAAGGTGAGGTCCTTCCAATCCACAACTAGTTTTGCAGAGGCAACCCAAAATCTGGTGCCAAGTTTTGCGGATTGTCAAAAGATAACAAAACCAAATATATTTCCAGAGCAACTCAAGGTGACAAAGTCCAAAGAAACAGGAAACTAGATTCATCCCTTTCCATATATTAAAACTTGAGGTATGTAACCGCTTCATTATAATGAACATAAATTAGATTATTAGTTATAATCGTGATTATTTCTTTGAACATGAACGTGTCTCTTGGGCACTATATAAGTAGTTTTCATGACTACCTTCCAATCATCCTTGTATCATTTATTCTTATTAAATATTATTTTCTATCCCTTTGGACATTATATTATGGGCTCTTGTCCCTTTTCTATGTGATGGCTCAGTTAATAAATTGTTTGGTTGATTACAGTGGTATTAGAGTGGGTGTCATTCCCTCCCGAATGGATGCCAAATCTTCTGCTAGGAGGCAATAAGACCTTAGGTTGGGAGGTCACCCACTTCCTCTCCACTTATCCTGCATCCCACACACTCAGCTGCATCTTCATCGAATCCACGGACTCTGCTGTCATATATATTATCCAAAACAAATAAACCAAAAAAGGAAAAAGGAAAAAGGGAAAATAGTGACTATAAAGATTAGATCCCTTATCGAAGGACTGGAAAACTTGCTTGCTGTTAAGAAGAATTAAAATTGATGTGCTGTTGGAAAATTCATCAGAGGGATTGACTCTGTTGTCCTCAAACCAGTCATCATTTGTTAAGTAGGAACACAATCCGAACTGTTCAACAATAGTCTGTTATGAATACTAGTGAGTCAAAAGAACTCATCGACAAATTAAAATACAATACCAATAGAGCACTGTCAAAGAAAATTCCTATGAGCTAAGCATTTTCAGCTACAAGAAAGAAGATAAAAGTCAAAGAGGTTATTCGTGCATCTGACGGACATGGGGTCAAGAAGTGTACTCACTCTAGAGAGAAGTTACAAATTACAATCACTTTTCCATTGACATTTTAGAGTAAAAGTTGAGAGAGCGTGATTGGGGGAAGCCCTGATTTGCTATCACATATGTGGTCTGTTACCCCCAAACTAGGGGTAACTAAAGAGATCATGTTTTGAGGCCCACAGGTTGTAGACATGGAGTTCCGAGAGCCAGGCGGACAGAGCATAGCCTTAGAGGGCCCTTCTTTTCATTGATGCCTTCTACACATCACCAACAACAGTGTCCACCACACCGGCCTGGTCCCAGAAGGCAATGGGTCTTGCTCCATGAGGTAATGAGTCCAGGTATCATGGTAAGTGTCACTCTAATATTTGAAGCATTTGATCATGTTGCAAAGAATCTTTCTTGATTTCAGAACGTTCGCTTGGAATCTATGTTCTTTGCCTTATTTAAACCTGGTGTGTGTCATTGTGTCCTAGTAAGTTGGTTACCCTTAGGAATGTTGACAAAGTGTCCTCAGACACATAATTTTATTAATAAGGAAAAAGTGATTACAATAAGAAGTGAGAACTCATAATCTCCTTATAACCTCACTTGAAGAAGGAGCTAGTGTATATAGCTCAACTCTAAACTAAAATCTAGGAGAACAACCAATCACATAATCACATGAGTATGATAGGTGTCCTTTACATAGAAGCTAGGTGCCCTTATCCTAATAAACTAGAATAAACTGATTTTATAAAAACATTTAATCTAGAAAATACTTAGACTATAGAACTTTAGGATTAATAATTTTAGAAAAAAAAGAGCCCTTTTAAAAAAATAAACGATGGAACTATGAGATCTAAAATCTGCCTAGATCTCTTAGATTTACATGAAAGAGAGCAGCTATTAATCAAATCTACAATTTTTGAAATTGTAGATCTATAAAATTTACAACTCAAAATGATGATTCAATCAAATATAAAAAACTGATTGATGCAATCACTATAGCTTTTTCCTTATTTTAAAACAGCAACAAATTACCTCAGTACCGTTGCTCTTGAGTTTGAAGAGATCCAGGTTGATGTCAATGAGTCTTCCTTGCTTCCTCAATCCATCACCAATTCTCTTCCATCACAATTTCACCATGGCTCTGATACCATGTTGACAAAGTGTCCTCAGACACACAATTTTTTAATAAGGAAAAAGTGATTACAATAAGAAGTGAGAACTCATAATCTCCTTAACCTCACTTGAAGAAGGAGCTAGTTTGTATAGCTCAACTCTAAACTAAAATCTAGGAGAACAACCAATCACATAATCACATGAGTATGATAGGTGTCCTTTACATAGAAGCTTATTCATAAGGTGCTAAGGTTGCTTGGGGTCTTATGGTATATCCTTTAGAATAAGGTCAAGTTATTCCAAGGTCTTTTGTGAGTCAGGACTCCTTGGGAACTATTTAGTGTGTGAAATTGTAAATCACCTTTCTAAAAGGCATGAATAAGCTTCTATATGACGTTTGCGCTAGTGCTGAAATATAGAATCCCATACAATTTTGTACAACAAAAAGGTAGACAATACAATTCTTATACTTTTTGGGGTTTCAAAATCCCATGGAGGTTGATGTTCACGGAACCAACTTGCTCATTTTTTAATGGTGTGAGTTATAAACTATTGCCATGTATCAGAAGGTCTTTGACCAAAGTTGAACAATGTTGGCCCAAATTTGTCATTGCTTAAAACTATGATGATTATAATGTTGCTTAGAATGAATTCTCTTTGCTCATTGCTTTAAATTCCTTTCTTGGTTTCATTTTCTTTTGCAATGTCTAGTTGGTTTGGTTGACTCATTTTTTGGGCCTGTAAATGTTGGTGTTTTTCTGATTCTCATCTCTTGATAGTTATTGCCTTATGATTAATAACAAGATTCACTTTCATACAACAATTATCATAGAATAACTATACACTGAAAATCTCAACTATAAAAATGCAGCGGAAATAACATGATCTAGAAATATTAACCATGCACAGTAGACACAAGAACACAACACAAGAACACAAGAGTTTATCCGGGGAAACCCAAACTTGGGAGAAAACCCAACAACCTTTCTCTAGAAGAATTCAGTTCAAGATATATCCAGTACATCACCATCAATAGCCAAAATACCATACAAAGAAGATCCTCCCCAAGGCTAGCAACATCAAAACCTAGCTCCTCAATAATATGACCAAGAATAATCAAGCAAGAGCTTCTCCAAGTGTGGTGCACTCTCCAAGATAACCAGTAACCTAAAAATAGTGAAACTGCCAAAATTGCAGCTACAACTGCCTTGTGCGCAATGCAGGAGCTGTCTGACTGTCCAAATGAAATGAGCCAGTCCTGTATTTATACTAATTTGGGCACTAGTCTGGTGCCGACTTCTTATTTCTGGGTCTTCAATTTTATTATTATTTTTCCTGTGGGGTCGACTTCTCTTCCCGGGTCTTCAATTTCTTCCTGGGGCTTCTGTAATGGTTTAGATGGGTCTTCTTGTACTTTCTTGTGGAGAATGACTACCCGAAGTTGCAAATCTCCAACACTTCCTCTCAACGAGGGAAACATTCTCCATACTTGGATTTCTTCTTTCATAGAAAGGTTGTTTTCATGAGCCATGTTGATGTGCCCTCTCCGCACATACATTCCTTCCCAGAATATGCATGTGATAGCATCTCGAGTCCATCCACTCCTTGACAGGAGAAGGACTACACCTAGGCCATTCACCACTAACAGAGCCCCATGAGTGAATGAATTATTACCCTTGGTCATATCAGCACTAGCCTAGCCCCGTACAAGACCAATCTGGGATAATGTCTGCGTGATGCTTATTTGGGCCACTCACCACTAACAAATCCTCGTGGATGAGTGAATCATTCTCCTTTGGTCATATCAACACTAGCATAGCCCTGTGCATGACCAATCTAGGAAGAATGTCTACTCGAACCTAGAGAACATCAACATACCTGGGCCATTCACCAACTCAAACCTGGAGAACATCAACATACTTGGGCCATTCACCACTAGCAGAGCCCCGTGAGTGAATGAGTCATTCTCCCTTGGTCATATCAACACTAGCATAACCTCGTGCATGACCAATCTGGGAGAACGTCTGCCCGATGCCATCAACATACCTGGGCCATTCACCACTAGCAGAGCCCCGTGAGTGAATGAGTCATTCTCCCTTGGTCATATCATCACTAGCATAGCCTCGTGTATGACCAATATGGGAGAACGTCTGCCCGATGTTGAAACATCAACGCTCATCACTAGCCAAATCAACATGGCTAATCCTGTGTATCATCCTCCTCAACCAAATCAACATGGCCACTCTAGGAGGATATCTGCAATCTGCTCATTTGTAGATAAGTACTGGAGCTTCACTGTTCCCTTCTGTACCATGTCTCGAATGAAGTCCTGGAAGAAGCTTCCGAAGCCACACTGCTTCACGACTTGCGATACTGGCTGTGACATAGTCCGTCTCTGTTGTACTGAATGGTACACAAGCCTGCTTCCAGCTTATCTGGGAAATCGTAACTGATTCCAAGCTGAAGCAACACCCTTAGGTGCTCAATCTGTCTACTGCACTCCCTGCTCAATCGAAATCTGTATATCTTTGTAGCCTCACTTCATCACCTGAGACAAATCATATCCAACTGTACCATGCTTCGTTGCCACCAACTGGAACTACCTTGGCTTCAACCAAATACTGGTTCAGGCTTCAACCAAATACTGGTTCAGGGTGCTCAATGCAAAGAAAAATATCTGGCCTAACATTAACCAGGTACATCAAGGATCCAATCAACTGCCTGTACATCGTGGGATCCACCAAATCTGAATCTGAAGTAGAATCACTCAACTTCTTCAGATGTGTCATCATAGGTGTAGTCATGGACTTGTAGTCCATCATATCGAATCTCGCCAGTATCCCTTGAATGAGGAAGATCTCATTTGATCTCGTCACACCTCTAATCCCAAGAGTACATCCGGCCAAGATCCTCCATCTCGAACTCTCATACCAACTCCCTCTGTCACTGGAGTAAGTCCTGCTGTCCAATCTGCTTCACTGGTTGCTCCCTTTGTGATTGAGACAAAATCCATACCCAGTCCTCCTGACTGGCTACCTCCTCTGTCATGTTGATGAATGCAGCTATGTGAGACATTCTCCAGCTTACAAACCTGTGAGATGTGGATCATTGCAGCTATGTGAGTCTTTCTCTCAGCTTACAAACTTGAGAGAAAGCCCCTAAGAAGGGTACGTGGTTCCTGCCTGAGACAGAGCTAGGAACGTAGAGATGACCTCTTCCATTCAGAGAGTTGAGAAGAACTCTAGATGATTATCCAGTGGGAAAGGCGATCTGTTGAGTTAGACGTGCCTGTGGCTGAGCACAAGGTGAACGTGTGAAATCCCAAAGTGCTGGGTGCATTGTCATGTGAACAGAAATGAAGATGATGTATTAGCCTCCTCTGAGCAACAGAGTTGACGAGAAGACTCTAGATGATTCTCTTGTGTGAGGCAATGGGAAAGAAGATTTGTAGAGTGGACGTGCCCGTGGACGAGCACATGTGAATGTGTGAAGATCTGGTTCTTCTGTGTAATGCAATGAACCAGAGATATGACATCCCTATGGATGTGCCCCTAGTGGATGAGCACTAGTGGGTGTATCAAATCCTTTGCTATATATTGTTCAAGAGTCAGACCTGCCTGTAATCCTAATTGTTATGTAAAGGGTACAGGTTGGCCACACCTTAATGTGATTAATAATAAATGTAAAAGATAATTAATCTGGTTAATATTAATTATAATAATAATTATAATAATTATAATGTGACTTAGAGAGGTCGGCCCTGTTTAGCCAATAGACACTTCTGTTGACAGGTTTTAGGTTAGTATAAGTAAAGGTAAAATCCCCATTGTGGAAACACATCTTTCATGTGAGTTTGGAAATTTCAGCAAGTACATTAGTTGGGAAAAGTGCGCACCTCTCTTGGGCACTAGTCTTCTAGGGTTTGAGCACCCTCTTGAGTGCTAGGTCTTTCTTGGTGGTGAAGGTCTTTCTCTTGAATAATATAGCAAAGGATTTGGCTGGGTTTTCTTCCCTTGTTGAGAAGGGTTTCCCAGGATACTTCTTGTGTTCTTGTGCATGGTGTTTCTTCTTGTGATTTTGGTTGCTGCAACATTCTTTTTTATGGTTAAGACAAATGCAAATTGAAATAAACTACATGCTTAATCTAGCTTATTGAAAAATCAACATGTCACTGTAGCAAGATCTACTTAAACAAGTGTATCCTCCCAGGAGATCTCACATCTCCTCGAAGCCTCCTCAAATCATGATACTTTCTGTCAGTCTTGGAAGCTATCTCTCTCCCACCTGAACCTGATGGGGGAACTCCCTCTAAATGATCGGCTCTCCTTATGAGCCAATTGACTCTCTTTGAGATCAGGCTCACTCTGAGTTTGCATCATTCTTGGTCATCAAGTATCCATCGATCATGGAGTACCATGTTCCCTCTAAAACATGACTCCTTCTGAGTCTGTACAATCTCTGGAGCCATCTGCCTCCTCTACATCTGCTGATCTCCTCTGAAGTATGATCTCCAATGAACTGTCCTGGGAGGTTGCTCTTCCCTACTTGATCCTGAGGGTTGACTCCCTCTGAACTCTAGTTTTCTCTGAACTGGTACTAGGTGGGGCCATCTGCCTCACCACTAGTGGAGCCACCTGCTCCTCCTCATCAATCTCCACGTGGAACACTCTGTATCCCACAAAAGTATCCTTCTTTTCGGAAGGTTCTAAGTTTGTTTTCCTCGCCTTCAGTATATGGATGTATACTGTCATGTCTACAACTCCATGTCTGGATAGCTTGCTCCATGTCTCAAACGAGAGACCATCTAATCTATTGCCTCCTGCAACCGTCACTATAGCTCCCTCTCAGAGCAAAAGTATCCTTCTTTTCGGAAGGTTCTAACTGTCTTCTTTGCCTTCAGTATATGGATGTATACTGTCATGTATACAACTCCATGTCTGAAACGAGAGACCATCTAATCTTTTGCCTCCTGCAACCGTCACTATAGCTCCCTCTCAGAGCTATCACCTGTGACCAATCATTCCTCCGTGGTAACCCGCCTGGAACAAAACAAGAACAAAAGACAAGACCAACACCTTTCTATTGTTGTGACCTCCATAGTAACCTGCCCGGGACAAAGACAACAACCAAGAACATCTCCTAGAAGAGATCAATTTCATCTTGTAAATAAGTGCATCATTAGTACTAAACAACGAGCATTTACACAATGATCATTGTATTAACAATATTCAAAACATTTGATAGCAAAAGTACTCCGCAGTAATAGAACTCTAAAGACCGCTCTCCCGGTTACAATATTTATTTAAGATGTAGCAATATAAAAATATCAAACCTGATATGCAAACCTAGAGTCTTAATTGCTAGGGAGGATGCACTATTCCTTTGAATGCACTAGATCCAATGATCCTTTTGGGTCATTGCTTGGACAAATGTCCTTTTGCCAAGTGTACATCTCCTGCAAACACCCTCATGATATAACTTATATACAAGTGCGTACCTCTGAAGTTTGTAGCACCATCCAACTTGTCTTCTAATCTCAAGGTTTGCGCAACTGCAACTGCAACTGGCGACTAGCAACTGCAACTGTAACTGGCAACTGGCAACTGCAACTGCAACTGTAAATGGAAACTGCAACTATAACTGGCAACTGACAACTGCAATTGGCAACTGGAATTGCAACTGCAACTGTGTAGTGGCAATATTTCAACTAGCTTTGATACCATGTTGGTGTTTTATATGATTCTAAGCTCTTGATAGTTATTGCCATATGATTAATAACAAGATTCACTTTCATACAACAATTATCATAGAATAATTATACACAGAAAATCTCAACTATAACAATGCAACGAAAATAACAAGATCTAAAAATATTAACTTAAGCATTGTTGCCGCCTTATACACACCTGGGAGACGTGGAAGAAATCTTCAATCCACTCGGTGTGTCCTTGGGGGCAAGTGACAGTAAAGGTGCTGTCACATAATCCTCAACTCCTCCGTCTAGGCCAACTCCAAACGGAGCCAAGGGGGGTAGTCCCTAACAAATATACTAAGGCTTGAAACTAAGCTAAGTACAAGAAATTAAATCTAGGAGTTTATTCTTTTCAACAATCAACCATAAACTGATAAAACATAAACTAAGTATTCACCACGATATAAATAGTAAGCACATACTTGCATAAAATGATACTGAGATACAATTGTTAGATGCAAATAACATTAAAATTGCTTCAAATAGATAACCAAATGTAAAGTGAAGCCTGTGGCTTTGCTGAGAGTAAATGTGAGACTAGTGCCTTAAAGGTAATCGTGGACAATGTATTTCATGTATTTTATTAGGGTCAATTGATGCTGAATTAATGAGATTGTTTGGGCCTCCTTATGTATCATTCACCAATCTAAAACTTGCCGACCGGGTGTGCCATAGATCCAACAAGGCGAGTTGCTAGGTGATTTGACACACTCCACCCAGGGTAGAGGTCTTAGACAAATGAAATTGCAAGAAGTAAAGCTAATCTAGCAATTAAATGTTACTTCCCAAATTGAAATCTAATCTAAGTGTCGTGGTTAAGATAGATTGATTGATTCCTTCAGATTGTGTGAGAAAAACAAATGCAAGAAACCAAAGAGAGATAAACACACTACCACACCACCAATCCCCCTAAAGGAGGAGACGAAACTGGGCACTATGAGGCCCGCTTTTATTATATCCTATTACAACTGAGAGACTAAGTTCTTTTTTTTCTCTTTTTAGGACTTTTGGATCCTTGAAAAATGGATCAAATTTAAAGGAAATGATTACAAAGGGTTCTCTGAAGGTCTTGGTCTTCAAGGGTTCCAACTTGGACTAGATTTTCTTCACTTTAGCTTTGATTTTGCCA
>ML777556.1:196322-207329 GCA_009831015.1 Picea engelmannii | reverse complement strand
ACTAAGTTCTCTTTTTTCTCTTTTTAGGACTTTTGGATCCTTGAAAAATGGATCAAATTTAAAGGAAATGATTACAAAGGGTTCTCTGAAGGTCTTGGTCTTCAAGGGTTCCAACTTGGACTAGATTTTCTTCACTTTAGCTTCGATTTTGCCAGAGTTTCCCCTTGTTTTATGATGGACCTGCTAAAACCAACAAAGAGAAAGATTAGAAAATGATGGAAAACTCTTTAAGAAACTAACATGAAAAAGGTAAATACTTGACCAAAAATTTCTGAAATTTTTCTTCTGAAAAAATGCAACTTTTAAGGGGTTTTTGGAGGCTTTCAACTAGACTAAGCTAGGCTCTTTAGAGTTTTCTGTTTGCTTTCCTAAAACAACAAGCTAAAACTCCTAAGTAGCTAGATCTACAATGCAAACTTAGAGCATCTTTCTACCTTAAGACTTCTTGAATAAATTTATAGAAAATTGCAACAAAACTACTTAGATCTACCTTTTGAATAAGAAAGAGTTTAAACTAGATCTAAGACTCATGCATGCAACACTAGATAATAAGATTAAAATTTGAAATCAACTCTAGATGACATGCAAGAAAGTAACCAAATGATTTTCTTTTAGAAATTAAAGAGAGAAGAGAAGAAAGCAAGCTTGTGCTTGGAATGTCTTTGGGCAATGGAGTCCTTCTTTGGTGAAATGTGGAGGGATCTTCTTCAAAGGACTTGGAAAAGAGGAAGAGTCAAGCTAGATCATCCACTTCTCCAAGTTGAGGTATCAATTACTTCAATCACTTGCAAAAGAGAGGGTTAGAATATGGTATCACCTACAAAAGAGACTTTACAATACAATATGTTAAACCAAACAAGTATTGCATCTAAAACCGCTTAAGTAAATGAATAGCAAGATAACTAATCAAATTAGCTTAGCAATCTTACCCTATTGAGTAATAGTACTCCTATAAGGCCACATTAACCAAAATATAAAAGCAAGAAACAATAGAATAATATCACCTCATACACATATGCATCCACACAGTTGGCCAATCCACCAATTTGACCTCCAAAGTCTTCTTTTTATTCCAATATGAGAAAGAGTATTACAATGACAAAGTTACAACAAACAATTCTTCCCAAGCTCCAAACTAACTTAGCAATGGGAGAATGCTTCAATATATAGGCAATGGGTGGAGTTCCCAATGAAAGAGGGTGCACCACTTGGTGAAGAGGGGCGAACCACTTGGAGGAGTAAAGCATGCCAAGTGTTGAGGTGGGGCTGCCACTTATCCCATAAACTCCCACGAGTTGACACATGAGGAGATGAGGTGGATAGGGTGCTGCCACCTATCACATAGTGAGTCGGTTCACATGTGGGTGCGTCACCTCTCTCAAGGAGGGCGCACCTCTCTTTTTGCACATGCTCAAAATCAAATCAAATCATGCCCACTTTATCCCGTTGACCAATGAAAGTCATCTACTTGCTGCCACATAGCCTTTTGAGGCTTTATTTGTCTCCAACATGTCTCAACATGTTTCCTTGATTTTTGCCCTTCGCTGATTTTTTGATTTTATTTTGACTTTTTTGGGTTTTTTGAGCAAAAATGATTTTTAAGTGATTAAAATCACTATTTTTGCTCAACTAAGTGGGCACGTAGGTAATATGGGTGCTCTAGGTCCAAAAATGAGCACCCCCATGGCATATTAAGTCCCCTAGTACCACTTTTTTAATACATCTTTATTTTTTAATTAAAAATTGCCGAATTCTGACAAATTTCTAATTGACTGAAAAAATTAAAAAATCCAAAGGGGGACTTAGTACATTTCCATAAGACTCTAGTAGTATGTTTAGCATGGTAATATACATTAGACACTAGGCTTAGATCCATGCTTAAGCCTAACCATGGGCATATACTCCAGCTTTGGAGGAATTGAGTGAAAAAACTCATAAATTATAAATTGTCTGAAAACGGCAAAATATAATTAATAAATAAAAAAAAAACACTTCAGAGTATAACTCATGCTTAGGACTTAAGGTGGATAAGACCTTTTACAAGTTCATCATGCAACATCTCTTATTACAATTTTTTATGGAAATGTAAAAAAATAAAAAGGTTGGTCTTTATGACCGGTTGAACTTCTGAACTCTAAATTTTGAACAATAATGTTCAAACTTTGGCGACTCTTTGGAAGTCCATCCCAGTACAACTTTGATGGATAACATGCACAATAGACACAAGAACACAAGAGTCTATCCTGGGAAACCCAAACTTGGGAGAAAACCCAACAACCTTTCTCTAGAAGAATTCAGTCCAAGATATTTCTAGTGCATCACCATCAATAGCCAAAATACGATATAGATAAGAGTCTCCCCAAGGCTAGCATTACCAAGACCTAGCTCCTCAATAATATGACCAAGAATAACCAAGCAAGAGCTTTGCCAAGTGTGGCGCACTCTCCAAGATAACCATTAACCCAGAAATAGTGAAACTGCCAAAACTGCAGCTGCAACTGCCTTGTGTGCACTGCAGAAGGAGCTGTCTGACTGTCCAAATGAAATGAGCCTGTCCTGTATTTATACTAATCTGGGCGCCAGTCTGGGGCCGACTTCTTATTTCTAGGTCTTCAATTTTATTATTATTTTGCCTGTGGGGCTGACTTCTTTTCCTGGGTCTTCAATTTCTTCCCGGGGCTTCTGTCATGGTGTAGATGGGTCTTCTTGTACTTTCTTGTGGAGAATGATTGCCCGAAGTTGGAAATCTCCAACAGTAAAATTATGCATTATCCTTGTGCTTCAATGATTGCATGGTTCTTTCATGCTATTGCAATATGTAGGATTTTGACCTGAAAATTCTTCTTGCTAAAATAAATTCAGTCAATCACAGATTTGAAAGTATGTACATTAGTCACTGAACGCATGTCAAAATCAGGTTTTGCCTTACAAGTTCTTGACCTAGAATCCACATCCTCCCACCTTTCTGAATAATCTCCAAGGCTGAAAATTGCCACACGGAAGATTGAGCTATTGATACTACTTAAACTGCTGCAATAAATGCTTCTAAACAAACTGAACAGTGAACTACATGCAGATAATATAGAGTTGTATAGGCTACTCCATCAACCATCTAGCAGCTCTGAAAGACAAAAGCTCGTTTTTATTTTAAGCTCCTCAATTTAAACACATGGTAGGGAGAGAGAGGATATAAATGATGTGTTTCCTACCGATTGAGTGCCAATATAGATCAAACCGCCTCTTAATTGCCTGTTAAGGCCAACTCTCGTGGAACCAAATCCATTCCTGTCTTGGTGATCCAACCTATATCCTTATGATATATATAAGAAGCTAATTGAATCTTGGCTGGAATGGACTTCTTGCTTCATGGCTGATCCTTTTTATGGTCCTTTGTTAAAATAGTTAAATAGCTTCTAAAAGTAGTTTTAAAGTGCCTTCGTCTTTTCTTTGTTTTTGTATATGAAGCTTAGTGCACTGGATTTGAATCCCTAAATATTGATCTAACCCTTCTTATGTAGTTGACTGTTGTAGCATGGATTCTTTGTTAATGGAAATTGCCCTCCATGGTTGTTTAGAATCTAGATTGAAATTGGGGTGCTTGCTTTTTTCTTTTATGGAATTAGTGCTTGCATGTCCTCTATAATTTATCTTTTGATAAAATTTTTCTATATAGATAAATGTCGTGGTTTAAATTATATGTAATATACTGTAAATCTAGATTCTTGTTACACTGAACTAGAGGTATATTTAGTTTGTCTTTATACCTCTTCACCAATATAGAGGACCTTTTCTTGATATATATTATTTAATTATAATTACTATTCCAATTATTCCCATGTAATGACATCTGAGGTACACTACATGATAATTATTACACTGAACTATAGCTATGTTTATGCTATCCATACACCCATTCACTAATAGATTTGACTTTTCCTCGATACTGATTTGATTGACTGTTGTTGCTATTGAAACTATTCTAATCACTACATTTAAGGTATTTTAGATTTTATTTCCATTCTTTTTTCTTTTTGTTTCTGTTGTGTAGATCTTTTTGAAGTCAATGTTAAGGCACTCATCTTATAGTAACAATCTACTGTTTTCAGATTGTGACATTGGAAGATGTTGTTGAAGAAATTGTGGGTGAAATCTTTGATGAAAGCGATTCAAAGGTTTGAAATCATGATTGCTATTATTTCATTGTGACTGCTTCTGATAAAAGATTTGAGTATTTGATTCAATTTGGACCCATTTCATCATGTATATTGTTTTGTATCCCAAAATCGTTTTTATTTTATTTGTTATGTTCTAATTATGAATAACATATTGTTCTAATTGGGACGGAAATTCATTTATGCTTTCTGGATATCTTCAACATAATACTTTCCAAGTGCTTATTTGAACTTAAAGTCAATTGCACTTTCTTATTGAGTTTTTGAAAGATTTGTATGCATCCCTTAGAAGTATAATTAAGTGCACCCATGTGGATTTCTTTGGATATCTATTAGGTCATCCAACAGTTAATATATCCGATGTTCATAAGGTTTATACATTTCTAAATTTGATCTTATGCAATAAGTGATATAGGATAGTAAAACATACTTTTATCACCTAAAGATCATGTGTCTTTAAGGCAACACATCTCGGGATTGACATTCATTCTAGTAGCTAATACAGGAAAGGGAGACTTGTTGGTCTTCATTGTTTTCTAATTTGCTATATTGAATGTTATTTATGATCTACTATATAACAAATTTCTATAATTATCAGATTGTCTCCATAACCTTCATCAATTTTCGTCATTGTCACATAGTTAAGTAGACAAGTAAGAAGGACATACTGTATGTCATAGAGAGATAAGATAAGAAAATATTATCAATGTCTGACAAATGACCCCAAAAGTAGGCCAATGGACCAAAAGAGTACATCTAGTGTAAGTACAAAGTGGGATTGCTAAAGCAAATCTTATATCCAGTTTGTCAAAAGAAGATAAAGATAAGGATCTAACTCTGTTTGTCCCTCATATTCTTCATCGATCTATTAGGCAGGGTTGCCCCTTGGTGCCATATCTTTATCTTGACAATGGATACCTTGTGCTACTTGTTACAAGCTGCACATATGTAGGGACAGTTAAGGGGTGTTTCTTTGTCATATGCTTTGGAGATGGTGAACAACCATTTTGCAAATGACGCACTTTTTTATTCGTTTGAGTTGATTAGGATTCAGTTGATAGTGCTAGAGATTGTTTGGCTGTCTTTTGCAAGGGCTTTGGGCCAATTTTCAGTGATCACAAAACTGATTATTGGTTGGTAGGCCTAGATGAAGTTATGAGCCCCTGGTTGGATTCACTTAACTTGGAATTTTGTTACATCCAGGAGTTATAGTGAGATATCTTGGCATCCCAATCGGTGTGGGGTTATTTACGGTTTCCATGTGGGATTGGTGTTTGCATTGTTTGCAGTGCAAGCTTCTTACTAACAGAATAAAGACCTCCAGTTTGTGGGGAAGTTGACTATGGTGGGCAGGATACTCCAAGCCTCTCATATATACTATGTGTCTTGTTGGTTACCCAACAGGGCTTAGTTTTGCCGGTTGGAGCAGATCCTACGGTCATATTTGTGGGCCAAGTGTGGTCGGGCTAAGGGTTTTCCAGTGGTGCCTTGGGATGTCTATATTATGCCCAAGGAAGAGGGGGCCCTCGGTTTGATTGATGAGGCGTCTTAGGGGAGTAGTCTTGTAGGTAAATGGGGGGTGCAATGTTTGGAGGGGTCTTCTCCATGGTAGGTCTTGTTGAGACACAAGTTACACACTGTGTAGTGTGCAACATCTTGGCCAGGTTAGGGGATCCTTTGGATTATGTGATATCATTTTCGTCGTTGACATTTTCAGATAGTAGGCACTTTTATTTTCAGGAGTATATGAAAGGTGTTAGGTTTGGTGAGGTGGTAGATGTTAGGCAACCATGCGGGATGGGATTTGGCCAAAAGGCCGATTTGAAGTTGGAGGTTGTAGGATACCTATATTGCTGATCTTCCCCGCTTTCAAGCTCAACGATGGAGCAAGAAAGTGATTTTTCTTTGGAGAGATTTGTCGGATGCCAATACTCACTCTTGGAAGGATTGGCAATACTTAACTTGTGAGTGTGCCCTTTTTTTGTTGATCGAACCACCATTATGGATATAGTTGGGCTCATCCAATAGGAGGACATATTCAAAATGAATATTGTAATGCTGGAATCCATTTGGTGCAATTGAGAGTGGAATTATGGGTGCCCCTTGGCTTAGTATGATTCTCGTAAGTTGTACTCCATTTTACTTCAATGACATGAGCTTGATCCAATTCTTAACTCGAGGTGGGTGTCATCCGATGGAATGACAATGGATTTGATAGTTGCTCAGTGTGTGGTTGGTGTGGGTGTCTTACAAGCTCTGGGTGTTTGCTTGGCTAGTGATTTACCAGGGATTTCCCTATGTTTCCGCCTTATACACACCTCGGGTAGCGTGGAAGAAATCTTCAATCCACTAGGTGTGTCCTTGGGGGCAAGTCTCCAGTCATGGTGCTTTCATTGTAGATTTTCTGAGGTGCTATGAGGCTTCCAACTAAGCTCTGTCTTTGACCTTAAGTTTGGCTCTAAGTTTCAACTCTGTGGATGTCCCTTGCTATTGTTTTAGGACAACAAACAGTCATCAACTTTCAGCTCAATATTTCAATGGTTAAGTGTCCTTTTGAGGTGCCCTTGCAAGTGTTTTCTTTACTCAATGTTAGCACATGCAATATACATCAAAACAAATAACACTACCTCTAGATCTTTTAACTTTAAAATGCTGATCTACACTTCTAAGCATGCATGAAATTGACACATATGTTTTTGGTGAACATGACCCTGGAAAAACCCCCCCATGGGGAAAACCAGTTTGGAGCAAATATATATAGAATGCCTCAAAGAAAATGTACAACACATGAAACATATACAAGTGAACCTGGTACAATAGCAACCACTCTCGGATGCCTTGGAGTTCCTTGAAGACCTCCCCACTAGCCTTGTGAAGTAAGGCGCCCCTTGCCTTGGTGTGCCTTTCTTCCTTTGCTTGCCTTTATCTTTTTTCCTTTGTGCCTTTGCCTTTGAGCCTTTGCCTCAACTCATGAGATGCCTTGACCTTTTCCTTTACCCACTTGAAGCTTTGAGAAACCCTTGCTATCTTCCCTTGAAGCTTGCGCCCTCCTCCATGGCTTGGTGCACACCTAGCTTTGGTGCGCCCCTCCTCTAGCAAGAACTCTCTCTAAGAATGCGCACCCTTAGCTCCTCACTAAGGCTCTCCCCACAACAAGTGTGCATCTCCTCCTCCTACACAAATCCTCTCATGTATGAAGTGCGCCCTCTACAAGGATGTGTGCCTCTCCTCCTCCAAGTGCGCCCTCAAGTCTAAAATGCGCCTATGCTCATGTATATGCCTCCTCCTCCATGGAAGCACCTCCTCCAAGCAAATGCGCCTTCCCTCACTTCAATGGACAAACCCTCTACCTTGTGCACCCTCCTCTCCTGAAGAAATGCGCCCAAGATCTCCTCCTCTTCTCCTCTCCTCTCAAGTGAAGAATAAGTCTCATAAATGCACTATACCCTCCTTTAGCCTCCTTTGGCCAAACCCTAAAAGATCAATGGCCTAGATCCAATCTAGCCAAGTCTAATCAATGGGTGAGATTCAATCCCTAAATCTCACTAAGGAAACCCACTTTCCTTAGTTTGCTTTATGTCTATTAATTCACACACAAAGTGAATTAATTATCACTTTAATGACTTAAGTGACATTTCACTTTTGACTTAAATCTTCTAAGTCAAAGTGAAATTAGAATCATAAAGTAAAGTAACAAGGGTAATAGTCTCCCCCTCCGTGTTTAGAGACTCATAAACACATGGGGACCACTTTTCAAGGTACCCAAATCTCAACACTCCCTCTTACCAAGGAAAGTGCCTGTCACCACCAATATCATCCCTATAGTGGACATGGTTGCCTCTTGGCTTATACTCGGTGAGTATGGCTGTACCCTGATTGATGAAAGTAGTCTCTGTCACAGATCTGCTCAATCTGCGTGATCTATAGATGGAAGTGTCTCTTCACCTATTTAAGAAGAAGGAAGAGATAATACCTTCTCCCCTTCAACAGTTCAGAGGGAGACACTTACTAGTCCAGTTGACCCTGTAGCTCCAGCTGATGATTCCTAGAGACATTGCAGTAGGCCGGAAAAGCCCTGCATGGGCTCGACAAACTCTGTCGGAAGAAAAGGGACATGCAACTCCTCGTGGTACTTTTCGAGAGAGCAAGAGACCACAAAGATTTTCGAGCCATGTTTTAGCTATGAGCCATGTTATTGCACAATTTGTACTTTGATAAAAGGAAAGGTAAAAGGAAAGCAAATTGGCGTAACTTGAGGTTATCCTATCATTGTTACCTCAATAGGATTCCTCTTTCTATTTAGGATTGTAGGCCCAGGGGAGACGTCCCCAGTGACTTGGGGGTTTGAGAAGGCAAGGTCAAAATGGCTAATAAAAGATCCCCTCTCAGAAGTCACCATTGATCAGAAAGTCCCGAGTTTTATAACCAATGAAGTGATAATATATCAAGATGTACCTGCCCGGAACAAAGCAACAAGAAACTATATATTTTGCAAGTACAACTTGCCGTTAGCACTTCATAAACCACATACTTTCTCAATAAAAGCAATTGGCTGATATAATGATGAAGTAAACAAAAATGTATAGAAAAAATATTTATAAGACAATACTTCACAATAAATGCCTTAGAAAAGCTTCAAAATGACCAAGAATAATCAATCATTAACATCATAATACTAGCATTCATTAGAAGCAATTAAGGGAATGCATTAATCAACTTTTTCAATTGCTTTTAGAAGCTTTTAATGCTGCAAAATATGGCTGTAGCTTACTTTAGTAACAATAGCAATAAAGTTAGTAGGTTAGGCTATTCTAATGTTAGAAATGGTTAGTAGAAAGCTTAAGGTGTAGGTTTTGATGGTTGTTTTGAATCTTGGTCCATCACTCAATAAGAAGTCTTAGACTAATGCCTTTAGCGTAAATGGAGTCTATCATGTGGCAACAAATGTTGAAGGAAAAGGATGATAGTAGGAGAGTTAAAGACAAGAGAGATCAATAGTTGAAGTGTTGGTAACCCAAGGCTTCAACTCTCAAACCCTAGGGGAAACTAGCTACTAATGTGTAGGTAACCTTAGGCCTTAATATATTTTCCTCTCTCTTTAACTCAATGATGAAGCAAAAAACGGCTAAGATGAAGCAATGAGTGTTGGGGTGTTGCAATAGCAAGGCCCTCAACAATAGCTTCAAGGAAATCGGCTTCTTGGCAAAATCTAGTAGGTAGAAACTCTTAAAGCTAGGACAATAACATGTGCTAGGCTTCCTAGGGTTTCTAAGCTAGCAATTTCATAATCTTAATGTAAATGCAAGATAAACATGTCTGTAACCATTCAATGATGAAGAATTGCAGAAATTTCACTTACATTCATCAAGAATCATCAAGCATAAACCCTAGTTGAACACTTCCACCAAGAAAATTGCCCAAAAACAGTCCAAGATTAGCCTCCTCCAACAAGTGCGCACTAAATTTCAGTCATAAAACCCTAAGTAGGGCGCAAATTTCAGACCTCACAAGTGTGAGTGAAAGATCAGGAAAAATAAGAGTGATTTTCCCCTTATTTATACAATTACAATGACCAGAATTAGGTCAAAAAGGCTGACATGGCCCGTTACACGTAATATCTAGTTTTTACATTAAATGTCATAATTAAACCCTAAAACAAGTTGTAAAGGTGACGTCATGCCCTTTTAGGGTGACATTAGGCCCTTTTTGGGCAACGTTGGCCTCCTAGAGCAAAACGTTAGGCCTCTTTGGGCCTCAGGATCCTGCCACACGTGCCACTTGGCACACAACTGCCTCCAAAGCATCCAAAACGTTGGATGACGTCATGGGTGACCTGGGTGACGTCATGGGCCTTCCAAGGCCTACATCATGGTGAAAAGGGCACAACCCCCCTGGGTCCAGGCCTGCCAGGCTGTCCCTGGTGAAACACCCTCCTCTCTCTTTGGTGTAATCCTCTGATCTGTCTCTGCCCTTGGCTGGGGTCTTAGCATCCATTTGGTGGGATTTTAGCCCCATGGAGGTCTGAACTAATCATCTCCCCATGTGTACCTATCCATCGGGTGTGGCCCTGCAACATCAACAGATACGCCCTCCATGGGCTCATAAGTCACATGGATCATAGCAATGCCAATCAGATCTAATCATCAAGTTATTTAAACATGTGCATGAAGCCCCCTTTACCCGGACAAGTGCTCAAAGACGTTATGCTATTCTACAAGCCAAGTTTGGAGGGGATGTTAGGACGTCCTATTGGGCTAGTGCTCATTGGATGTGGGGTGTCCTTGGGTGAAGACAAAATCCAGGTCATGTGAGTGGATGAGGTGTTAAGGGATGTCTGGGCAATGGGTGCAGTGATAACAGGGAAATGTATGGCTTACCTGTGGGTGCCTCTGAAGAGGGTGAGCTGCACCTTGTCATGGATGCAAATGTTTCCAAGCCCATTCATGCCTTTTATCTTTTATTCTTATTGCTTTTTCTTTCAAGAGGCTAATTAGGGGACACTGCCTTGGCGTGGTGACTAGTGGTGGCAATGTTACCCACACGCATTTCACGGAAATGAGAAGGCTGGCTTGTGATGAGACCCCCTTTCTCTTGGCTATGCCACCAAGAGCCACTACCCTGGCATGGTGACCAGCTGTTGGTAGTGTCATACCGCTACATGCCCATGGACCTAATATGTTGGCTTGTGATGAGACCCCCTATCCTCCAACTAGGTCTTGATTTATTATTTTTTATGGGTCCCTCTGTTTCTTGCTGAGAAGCTTTTTATTGCTTTCTCGGGGATCCCTGGGCGAAGCATCTCAAGGTTTCATTCTTTTGGCTTTTATCTTTTGCC
>ML777556.1:143733-154511 GCA_009831015.1 Picea engelmannii | reverse complement strand
ATTAAGGAAGTTTTGCTGGGTTTTCTTCCCCTAGAGGGTTTCCCAAGACAAATGTTGTGTCTCTTGTGAATGTGTATTTCTCAGTGATCTTGTTCTTATGTTGTTGTTATCTATTGAAATGCAAAGAACTATAATAATGGCATAAACATTAACATTTGTCTCTAGCAGCAAGGCTTGGATAAAACTCTAATCTTGATTCCCCTCACAATAACTTTGTTAGACATGACAATGATGACTTTTGAATCTCAGTTGCCACTTGAGGCATTTCACGTTTCAATTAATTTTAATTTACATAGATGGCAAATCCTCCAACTTTTCCAGATTCTCACAGATATTCACCTGGGTGCACAGATGTCTCTTCACGTGCTTTATTTTAAAAATTCATGTGACTCCATAGCATGTACCTGGGCTCTTCATGCACCGAGTTTTATTTTTAATACACAAAAATAAAAACACTTATATTTCTGTATGAATCAATTTGAATTGTCTTGCTTTTGTCCCATTGTGTGTGCTTGCGGTCCCTTGGTGTCTTCTGTAATTATGGAAGTCCCTCGGTGCCTTCTCTAATCATAGCAATCCCTCGACTCCATCACCCACTTCCTTAGTGCTCTGATACAATGTGTTTTACACAACAAGTGTGAATAGGAATACACATAAGAATGAGAAAGAATGGATTGATTCATTATTAGGTGATGCAATGCCTTGTTACATAGTAGGAGAAGAGTACATTACGCAACTACCAAATACCTAACCATTTAACCACTACATTAAATAATTGTTTATATCATCACTTTATTACTAAGCCTTTATTATGCCTAATTTCTAATTATAAAGTTTAAGTTCTAACTTTGAACATTATATTTGATAATCACTAAGACTTGTCCCTTGGGGGTTGGAGAACATCTAGATTTATTGTCCTTGTTATCAATTACAAATCTCACACTTCAAAATTGGTGCCTTCTAGTCTCAGTGGGGTGTCCTCTATGTAATCCTACTGATCCAAAGACTGAAAATCTGCTGCTAAATACCTTAAATCAATTAATATTAAATGCAGATCAGCAATTAAAGATATGGATATTATAAGTTCAACATAAAGATCCTTGGAATTGGGAACTTTCCAAGGTCTAAAGCATGGTGGAGAGAAGTTGTGAGGGTGAGAAAACCCTCAGCATCGAGATGACTCATAGTGATTAGGATAGAAATGGCTACCATACTCACTCCGTTGCTATTGAGATTGATGTCGAGAAGCTAGCTCGTATGGATGGAGGTTTTGCTTGTGCTAGAGAGGTTGCGATCATTGAAGGAAATGTTGGAGTAGATACCATTTGAAGAAATTTGCAAGATCCCTCTTCGAGATCACCTCACATTGATTGCTTGTGTTATTAGAGAGGCCATTTTGTAGTCAACCCTATTATGAGCTAAAGGTGTACATTAGAGGTGGCAAATCAAGAGATTGTCATTGGAAGACAATGAAGCTAAGAAATCAATATTGCATTCACCTAATGGGAATCCGACCCTTCATGCCTGGGCCCTGGCCCTTTTGGTGAATGAGGATACACATCAAGTAGCTATTGTGGAGGAATTTTCTCTTCACTAGCAAGTGTCTCAATTTGGCTTTGTGGTGGTTGAGGACGAGGTTATGCCCATGTTCATGGGTAGCCCATTAAAACTTCAAGCTAGAGTTGATTACTACATTGACCTTGGTCCATCTGCATGTGTTGAGAAGAAGTCCAACATTGTCTTTGTGCCTACCACCTTAAACACTCAACCTCCACATCTTGACAAGGGCGATGGGGTGCCAATCAGTGTGCAGTAGTCATCAATTCCAATTGAAAATGTGGAGAAGAAGACAAACCCTACTCTTGAGCCTCCTCACTTTGCTGGGGTTTAGATAATCAACCTATGAAAAATCCTAGTAACACCCAAGTATATCTGCTAGATCCGCACTGAGGGGGACATTAACTTTTTCATGAAATACAATAAGGAGTATGTGCATGGTCCATAGAACCTCAAGCATAGGGGGTTATTGTGTGCCTGATTCGGAGGGGGACATTAACTTTTTCATGAAATACAATAAGGAGTATGTGCACGGTCCATAGAACCTTGAGCATAGGGGGTTATTGTGTGCCTTTTGTGCAAGATGTCGGATGAGGACGGCTTCAAAAAATTTGGTGATATTGAACTTGGAAACGAAAGGAATCTCCTTGAACTTGTATTGGGGCGTAGGGTCTAAATATCTTTGCCTTCTTTTTAACTATGATGCTATTGAACAAAATGTCCTTTAGTATGGTATTTGGAACAATGTTGGTTTGTTAGCTTATGTTTAGCATTGGTGTTCCGATTTCAACTTGATGATAGACCTAAGGGCCACTACATGTTATGGATTGAGCTCCCTAGGCTTTGTTATCACACGATTTGTAGTTAGGGCAAAGCCCAACCCAGATGAACATCTATCACTCTCACCTCAATAGATATCCCCCTCGTTTTAGTGATCAACAAGTCCAACACAAGGGAGGCTTCCTGGGTGACCTTAAGGGGACGAAGGGAACAAACACAAGAGTGGAAAGAGGCCCCTATTTCGGTCACTCGAACAAGGTGGCTAAGGCTTCTTGAAAATAGAGGCTTGGGCTAGAAATGATGACGTCTTGAAGAGTACCTAAAAAAGCACACGTTAGGACAAAGTAGGAATTTCTGACAAAGTATGAAGAAGTGTTGGAAAATCAAAGATTCTTAGCCCTAGATATTGCACTCAAGGCCACATCTGCAAGATGGTGGGGTGCGCACAAAGAAACAATTCAGGACTGGTACCATTGTAAACGACTACTGTGCATTAGATTTGGCGCGCAACAGGGGAGCAGTACAATGCAGAGGTATGATGGGCAAGGAACACCTGCAGAACACTTGGAGAAATGCATAACACAATTGAGGATGACACCACTAGAGGAATGGCCTCATCACTTCATCCATACCTTGGAAGGAATCGTAGAGAACTGGTATGTAGACTGGGAGACGCGGAGAGGTACTACAGAATGGAGAACATTACAACAGAACTTTGTAGTCACTTTCTCATTTGAACATGAGAACCCCAACATTGATTTAGCGTCGAAGAAGATTAGAGGTGTGATATTTATTGATGAACTAGAGGTTGAAATCATGACAGAATATCAACAACAGAATAGACAGACAGTCAAACAACTACTTTCATGCTATCATGTTGAAGAGGAAGCACCAGATGAAGATGACCCGCGCAACATTCAAATTACAGAAATTGAAGGAGAAAGAGAGGTGGAAGGTCCATCTATGGAATCCAAAGTATTTGCTGCACCAATCAAAGTGAAGAAAGTCAACATTGGGACAAATGACAATCCTAAAATGGCTAGTATTGGAGACTATTGGGATGAACAAACAGTAGAAAGAATAACAGAGTTATTGCGTGAATACAGTGACTTGTTCCCAACGACTTTTACAGAGATGAAAGGCATAACAGGAGAGCTAGGAGAGATGAAAATACCTCTCAAACCTAAGGAAAGACCTGTCGGACAAAGACCTTACAGACTGAATCTAGTATATAAGCAGAAAGTGAAAGCATAAATTGACAGAATATTGGAAGATGGTATCATAGAACCAGTAGAGGAATCTGAATGGATAAGTCCTATGGTAGTCCAAGAAAAGAGAAAAGGGGGGATAAGGATTTGTGTAGATCTGAGGAAACTTAATGATGCTTTCCTACATGACCCTTTTCCTACCCCTTTCACAGATGAAGTCTTAGAGAATGTGGGAGGCCAGGAAGCATATTCATTCACAGATGGATTCTTAGGCTACCATCATATCAAAATAGCTCCAGAGGACAGGTGTAAGACTACTTTTGCTACAAAATGGGGACCCTACCAATATACAGTCATGCCATTTGGGTTGAAGAATGCACCAACCATATTTTCAAGAGTAGTCATAGTTGCTTTTAAGGAATTCATACATCAGTTCCTAGAAGTATATCTGGATGACTGGATTGTATATAGTCTGTTAAAGGACCATGTAGAAGTGTTAAGACTCATGTAGAAAGATGCAGGCAGTGTTAGATATTATTGAATATCAATAAATGCATTTTTGGGACACCTTTTGGGATATTGTTGGGACATATAGTGTGTAAACAAGGCTTACTAGTAGATCCTGCTAACATAGCAGTCATTGTAAACTTACCACCACCAAAGTCAGTGCGCCAGTTGAGAGCAACACTCAGGCGTATAGGCTATTACAAGAAATTTATAAAGGGGTATGCGCAGATTACTACGCCAATGGGAAACTGTTAAAGAAGGATGTCAGATTCTAGTGGAATGAGGACTGTCAACAAGGATTGGACACCTTAAAAGAAAAGATGGTGACAACACCTATCCTAGTATTCCCAGATTGGGAAAAGACATTTCATGTGCATGTAGATGCATCATCCATAACACTTGGAGCAATTCTAGTGCAACCAGGAGCAGGGGATTTAGACCATCCTATAGCCTTTGCAAGCAGAAAATTGTGAGACTCAGAGCAAAATTACAACACCACCGAAAGAGAAGGCCTAGCCATTGTATATGCACTTCAGAAGTTCATGCACTACTTACTGGGTAAACACTTTAAGATGTTCACAGACCATTCTACCCTCAAATATCTAGTCAACAAGCCAATGTTGGGGGGGGAGGATTTGTAGATGGCTATTGTTATTCCAAGAATTTGATTTTGAAGTGATAGTCAAACCAGATAAGCTAAATGCAGGACCTGATCACCTGTCAAGGGTAACTAATGGAGAAGAACCTACCAACTTGGAAGACAACTTCCATGATGCGCAACTATTTTCAGTACAGGTAGTTGATGAATACTTTGCTGATATTATTGAATACATAAGCACAGGGATTGCGCCACAAGAGTTTAGCACTGCGCATAAGAAAAATCTGGTAGTCAGAGTTGCAGACTATCAACTTATTGCAGGGCACTTATACAAAATGGGCGCAGATAACATTTTGAGAAGGTGTGTATTAGAGCGTGAAAGACCTAGAATTCTGGCAGAAATTCATGAAGGTATAGCTGGAGGACACTATGCAGGAAAAGCTACCGCATAGAAGGTATTGCGCGTAGGATTATGGTGGCCAATAGTCCATAGGGATGCCAAGGAGTATTGCTAGAAATGTTATGTCTGTCAGAGGGTTGGCAAACCCAACAGAAAGGATGAGATGCCCCTAAGACCACAAGTAAATTTGTAGGTATCTGACAAATGGGCAATAGACTTTGTTGGACCAATCCATCCACCAACAAAAAGGTCAGGAGCTAGATATATCATTACTGCGATTGAATACTTAACAAGATGGGCAGAAGCAGCACCAGTCAAAGACTGCAGCGGAGAGAGAACAACACACTTCTTGTTCGAGCAAGTGATCACTAGATTTGGATGTCCAAGAATTTTGACAAGTGACCAAGGAACTCACTTTATCAACAATACTATCAGGGCTATGGCTAACGAGTTTGAAGTCTATCACCAGAAGAGTTCACCATACCACCCCCAGGAAAATGGAACAGTAGAAGCCTTCAATAAGATCTTGGAAAATGCTTTGACTAAGATCTGCAATGTCAACAGGGATGATTGGGATTTGAAAATACTAGCAATACTATGGGCATATAGGACCAAATGTAAGAAGTTGATAGGACAGACACCATTCGGGTTGGTGTATGGGAAGGAAGCAATGGTGCCATTAGAATTTATGGTACCCAATCTGCGCGTAGCAACAATTACCAACATGACAAAAAATGCGCGGTACAGGAAAGGTTGAATCAACTAATGGAAATGGAAGAGGACAGGATTTTGGTAGGATTTCACCAGTAAGTACAGAAAGCAAGAGACAAAGCCTGGCATGACAAACATATTAAGAGGAAGAGTTTCAAGGCGGGAGACCTAGTTTTGCTCTATGACAATAAATTTTTCCAACATCCTGGTAAATTTAGAATGCATTGGTTAGGGCTCTATGAAGTAAAGACTGTCACAGATGGGAGATCTGTACAACTAAAAGACTTGGGAGGCACAAAACTCAAGGGAATGATCAAAGATAGTCCACTGAAACTATACAGGGACAATCGACCTCCTAACGCTTAAAAGTTACAACGCAGTGAGAAATCCATGTATATAGTGTACTATAGCAGAATTTAGGACGAAAAAATGATAAAAAGAAATAAAAAGGAGAAAAAGAAGAAAAAAGAAATATAAAAATAGAAAATGGAAGAAAAACACAAAAAAACACGGAGGTTGATTGAACCATAAGAAAGTGCGGAAAAAAGTTGCGCGCAGTAATTACCGTGACAAACATCAGAAGACAACGTGCAGGAAAAATTAGACTTGGCGCAAATGCACGCAAAAAGTGGAAAGTGAATACGACCGGGTCTATAAGAGGTGGAAAGCATGCGTTTATTCAACACTTAGCGATTTTTGAGCACATAGCGAGAAATAGAGTGACTGCCCTAGCTAGCATTGTACGCCGAAGAAACCAAGTACGTGAATTTGAGACAAGATGACTCCACTAAAGTAAGGCGTGCCAGGCTAGTACGTCCGGGTTACTGGACAGGGTCTGAGGCGCAAGGAAAGAATGCGACAGTCCGAGAACGTGGTTGAGTTGGAGGATGTTACCACCTCGGATACAGAGTCAATCAACCCAACACTGGTTGAGGAAGAGACATCAATTGCACAACAAGGCGAAATATGATAGATATCCGGGGCTTGGAATGGAATTCCGAACCCTAACTCCGAGACACCTGCAAAGCCCGAGAAAGCAATGGGACCGCGACAGTCCCAGGAACAAGAGGAAGTGTTGGTTGAAGACATGACCGACCGACCAGAGTCCGGAAGGGAGGAAGAGGACGTAGATGCAACATAAGTAGGCACATCTGTTGCAGGACAGAAAAGAAAGGTGCTAGATGCCATGGAGGTTACACTCCCTTATCTCCTAGACGCAATCATCACTGTGGATGATATGCTGGGAAAGGTACCTAAGCTTAGGTACATTGACCATGATCTGCGCGATGCGGCTAAATTCCCAGAGTTGGCCGAGGAGATCTATTTGATAAACACAGTGGAAGTTGGACCCCTCGACAAACCCATCCTAGAGCCAGCGCAGTGGATATCGAGGCTCTACAACTCAGGTATTTACTATTATGAACTTGTTGGACATACCACATTTTGGGTGTGGTAAGAACGTTGGACTCTGTGTCAAACACCTAGTAGCCCGCGTCCACGGAGGCATCCTATGGATGGACAGGCCGGTACAGATCGATGTGGCATTGATTACCAAAATCACATGACTCCCCACAGTCGGCGCACAACCAAAAGAGTATTTGGATAACAAGGCCCACGAAAAAGAAATCACAAAATTGGTTAAAGTGCAGTTCGACACAACTCGGGGCAATAGGGGAATTGCCATCAAGGTCATCAATGACAACGCGACAAGGTTCGCTAGCAAGCTCATGGCTTGCAAAATTTTGAGGAAATGCCGCAAGGAAGAAGCGCCAACAGGCGTTATTGCAGTAGCCGCGCAGTGCGCGAAGGGGGTCATGTTCAACTGGGCACCATACTTGCTGAACCAGTTTCTGATAGATTGCAGATACACGCAGGACAATGGAACCGAGTTCCATTACTCATGGTTGATCATCTTGATAGCATTGGCAGGGTGGCAGGAGCTGAAATTCTCTGCATTCTTGGATAGGATGGGAAAATGCAACGTGGCCAGATATGAGTCCCTTTGGGAGGCCAAGGATAACAAGACGCAGCAGGACAATAATGCAGTCTTCACAACGTTGCTGGAAGACATACAACAACGCACAACGAATGTATGGCGCATACCGATGGAGGTAGTGCAGGAGACAGAGGGGATAGCCAAGTTCAAGGTGTCCAGGCATCATGTATGGATCCAAGCCGCGAGGGATCCCAAGAAGGCATGGCTAGAGATGCAGTACTCCGTCACCAAAGAGAAAGTGTACTGGATCATTAAGAACTGGCCTGCACAGTGGCAACTACCAGTAACAAAACCAGCCATGAGGACAGACACATCACAATCCTCTCAGCCTAAGGACAAGGCTGAAGTAGGTTCTTCAGTACGAACAAGTAGCCTGACCGGTAATACTAGAACGACTACAACGTGGAATCAACCAACCGGGAGCAACGCAGTACCCAAACGGCTAAGGAGAACAATAGTAGCAACAAGGACAGGAAGCCAACCACTGACTTGAAGGAAGGATACTTCGCAGGCTGGAGAAAAAACAACCCAGGGAACAACAAGTGGGGCGCAACCCTCGCAGACAATAAGGAAACCCACGTAGGAAAAAGAGGCGCACAAGAAAAGAAAGTATGAAACGAAGTACCTAGACATTACCCTGAAAGAGGATGATGCAGAGCTCGTCACAGACAAAGTCCAAGAACGAGACGAAGAAGTGGTCCGAATTGCAGAGGTGCAGGGAAAAGAAATCATGGCCAAGCTCCTAGAAGTTCATGAGAACATACAAAAATTGCGGAACCAAGCAGGATCACAGGTTGCAACGCAATAGCAGTAGAAAACACAGAGGCCACTTGCGCAGAAAGACGAAGTGGAGATAGTGCAGTTCATCGTCCAGGGCAGGGAGACTTTCATGGTAACTCGTCAAATGATCAGATTCGATCAGGAGACTGCGCAGAAACCCCTGGAGGAGGTAGAACAAGCGAAAATGATCATGGCACAAATACCTACCAAGGCCTTATATGGGCTACAGGCCAGTGTCATGCAGGAAGTATAGTCTAGGGCCCGCGCGGATGCAACAAACTTGGAGGTGGGAAGAGGAGTCGCTGAAATGCTTCAAATTACATGTGACCAACTCATCGCAGAGAAGGAGGAGGAGAAAGAATGCACGGATAGATTGGAACAGGGATTGACAACGGTTTATGATCGCATCCCAGACAATGCGCAAGCACCGCAGAATAACGCAGAGGAGAAGATCAACCTCATTGCACAAACCATTGACCAATACAAGCAAGAGATTGAGGAGCTCAAAGAAAGGCTCAACCCTAGAAGGAGATGAAAAAATAATTTTCCAAACTTATAAATGAAGGAAAATTCAACCTAGAAGTTCTCCTTGTGTGACCTTGGCTCTATTAATTTTAAAGAAACTTTAAAGAGAGCAATGAATGGCAATTAAGCATGAACTATAGGTTGCATAACAAAATTGTAGCCATGAATAGATATCCCCTTCTCAAGATTGATGACCTCATAGATCAACTTGATGGGATTAAATACTTCCCAAGGGTCTCTTTAGAATATGGATATCTTCATGTTCACATGGAGCTGATGAATGAAGGACATTTTGTGGTTCACAAAACCCTCTAGCATTTTTAATGATACTTCTAATGGCCATCTACGAAGAAGAATGTTGAGGATTATGTCTACGTGTGTTCTTTGTGTAGTTAGCCCAAGTGTTTAAATAGAAACTTCACTTGTATTAGCCTTCGCTAGTATGTTCTCAACCTTGGGCATCCATCTTCATGGATTTCCTTTGTGGCCTAGTTATGAGTCAATGCCATCATGATGATATATTTGTAGTAGTGTGGTGATTCCGGAAGATGTTTCTCTAAGATGACAATCTTCATCTCTTGTACCAAGACCGTTGGTGTTCTTAAAGCTACAAAGTTCTTTTTCAAGTACATATGTACAAACCTTGGGTTGTTGCTTACCATGAAATTGGATCTGGACTCTCTGATTCCTTTGTTTCTTTTGGAAATCGCTGTGGAAGATGCTTGGCAATTAATATGTTTCCACCTCTTTTCATTGTTAGACCAATAGTCAAGATCAAGTTTAAATAGCACCTTTGCTACATGCATTGTCCTTACATCATCAATCCACTAAGCAATGGGACAGATACCTTTGCAGCATTCAACACAACTGTAACGAGGTGTTACAGGTCATTCAGCCTTTGAGGATTGCCATGGCTTTAAATCCCTCACTCCATATGAGCTTTTGGTCACCTTCTTTTCTCCCTTCACCTCACATGATCAGAAGGAACAATTTAAAACCCTTGCTTTTGTGGAGCATCTAAGACAAGTACAGTCCAATATCAAGGACATCCTTCTCAAGAGTTAGGAAAAATATAAAGTTCTACACAATAACCATAGGGTCCAACATCAATTTTAGACAGGGGACAAAGTATGGCTACAATTGTGTTGACCGCCTATTCAGCTAGGGGTCAAATCATGTACCATGAAAATGCATCACCAGATGCAAATTTGATGAAGACAATATTGGTTCTACTTGGGCATCTGATGCTCCAGCAAAAAAATTTTGTAAACGAAATTTCCGCACCCCTGCGTGGGTTGATAATGTGATAACTCTGCATGGATCATAGTTAGGTCAGGTACCTTGGGTGTTTCCATTGGGGGAGTTCTTTTCACCGAGGGTTTTTTATCCTCAGGTTGTCGACCGGGCTTTAGGGCCTGGCCGACTTCCCTTGAGTTTTTCCCTCCACACATGCAATAATTTCCTCCAAAGTGGTGAAAGGCACTCTGATGGTCTCATTTTTTGGTAGTCTTTGTTTAAGAATGTTGTAAATGACCATGCCAGACAGTGTAGAAAGTTTCGCGGAATTTCGTCTAGTCTAGATAGGTTTTTTTTAATTAATTAAATTTTTAATAATTTAATTAATTAATTATTTTTTGAGCTAATGTTGTAAAAACTGGATCTTTGGGCTTTTGATAGGGGTATTTGTGCTCAAAAGAAATGGAATAGCACCCCCTA